>CAXHTJ010000982.1:0-158292 GCA_964019445.1 Populus tremula
TTCCTTAGATGGAGAAAAGTACTTGGCCCTTAAGCTAATGATTTCTTGGTGTTGTTCTGGTTTTATCAGGTACAAATGTGCTTGCTGTAAACAATGTATCACAGACTGTGCTGCAGCCAGATGATACTGTGAGGGTGGATCCACTAAAGGATTTCAAGAAATATAGAGGAGGATATGATATCAAAAACAAACATTATTGGAGTGTAATTCCCTCTTAATCTCTCTTTAAATTCATAATTATGTGAAATCATGATGCTCATGTAGGGAATCAGTGATGCCATCATAACTTTAGCATTTATTAATGTAATCTCATGTTGTATTTTTTGCAGTCAACCATGTTCACAGGAGTTCATGGATATGTCATTGGGGTAATCTGGCTTCTTGGTGGTATAGCATATGGAGGCTTTCTGCTAGCAACTGTCTTTTGTTGTAAAAATAGAAGGAATGAAAAGCTGAAGAAAAGATTACCTTGCCATAAGCAATGTTACCTCTGGCCTTTTCTCCTGGCTATATTTTTCACCATCTTAGCAATGTAAGTCACTCCACTTTTGCATTCCAAAATCCAAATAATATTAACTGATGCAGGACTAACAAATAGAAAACTATCTGCAGAACTGCATCTGGGCTAGTTCTTGGAGGGAATGCGAAGTTCCATTCGCGAGCAAAAACTGTTGTAGACATCATCATTGACACAGCAAACAATGCAACGAAAACCATGTACAACACAACAGGAGCAATGAAGGACATGAAAGAGAGTCTAGGAGCATCTAATCAAAGCACTGCGGTTCAGGCGTCTAGCTTCCTTACCTCCACATCAGAGCAACTTGATGTTGAGGCTGCAGATATACAGAGACAAGCTAGGAAGAATAGGCGGTTGATCGATAAGGGTCTCAAGATTGTGTAAGTTTGTCTCTCCGATCGCAAATCATGTGTATCCATGTCCATTTGAGCTTCTCTAAAAGATAGTATATGATACTTGTTACAGGTATATAGTAACCACAGTGACAATTTCCTTGAACCTGGCTGCGCTAATTGCTCTTTCAGGTATTTCTCCCTATGTGTCCAACTCACCTGCTGCCTTTCAATTTAGTTGATTGATACAACTTTTGAGCCTCGTGAAATCAGAATGGAAAAGAAAAAACACTCCAAAATCCGGAAATTTATTATGATTCAGAATCTGAACATTCATCATTATTATGATCATGTTGAATATATTTCTCATTTAAAGTTTGAATTCATTCTGTTGCAGTCTGTGGAACTCTGAGGTTACGGCGACCACTTAACATGTAAGTGAAATAAAGGATCCTTACATGGCTAAAGCCGAACTAGCACACTTCCTAAAAGAGAGAATTGACTGTCAAGTACATTGGCTTATACAAATTCTTATGATTTGTTTCTCTTGCAGACTAATTGCAGTGTGTTGGATCCTGACTGTTCTATGCTGGATATTTTTTGGGCTGTATTTCTTCTTACAAAAGTAAGTCTTTAAGTTTTTTCCATTACCTCAATTTCTCTATTCTAAACAAAAGTTCATAAGAAATTGATTGAAGAGCTGAGGTTTCTGAGTACTTATTGAGGTAAAATCCACATGTTCTGCAGCTTTTCAAGAGATTCATGCACAGCTCTCGAAAGCTTTCAACAGAACCCTTACAATAACAGCTTGAGTTCAATCCTTCCCTGCGATCAATTGCTCTCTGCAAAACCAGTCTTATTTGATGTCAGTCAAGGGATCTACAGCCTTGTAAATCAGGTAGATTAGCAGGATTCTACATTTCATTTGCATTTTGTTTCTATCCGATCGAACCTCAGTCATTTTATCATGTGATTTACACTAATACCTTCTTCTGCTGAAACATCACAGGTGAATGTAAACTTATCGACCATACAAGGATTGCCTTATACAGTGTGCAATCCCTTCTCAGCACCACCTGAATACCAGTTCCAGCCTGATAAGTGCCCTTCTAACGCGATCCGAATCGGCGATATCCCACAGGTATGTCTCAAAGGGAAGATCAGAGAAATTTTGCAGCCTAAGATCTTGCTGTTCATGTTCGCCAACTGAATTGCTATTCCACAGGTGTTGAAGGTATTTACTTGTTCCAGTTTCGACAACGGAACATGTGCCAGCGGACAATTCATATCGCCTAATGATTATACAACAGTTGAGGCATACACAAGATCCATTCAGAGCCTGCTAAATGTGTATCCTGAGATGGAAAATCTTGTAGAATGTCAAACAGTGAAGGACGCATTTTCTGAAATCCTTTTGTACCATTGCAAACCATTGAAGAGATACATTCGAATGGTGTGGACATCGCTGGTGTTTCTCTCTTTAGTCATGGTGTTCTTGGTTCTGATATGGGCAAAGCTGGCTCAGCATGAGCAAGAAAACCATTCTTTAGATGGTTCTGTGAAGCCACATTCGTCTGTCGCAAAGGAACCGGAAACTGGAACCAAAGATAGCTCAAACCATACTAGTCCAGTCTAGGATGTAGTAGCATTATACCTAGGATACTAAATTAAATTCTGGAAGATCAATGGTGCAAGCCAGCTTCCAAGAACACAGGATCAAAAATCATGATATACGATACTGTACAGGTAGATCATACACATACCATAAAGAAGTGGAGGTCAGAAATCTAGAGGGCTGCAGAGATTGATTTTGTCTCGGTAGGAAGATTGTCACAAAATTTTCAGGAGGAAAGTCATACAGATTTTTTCATTCATTTGATTGAATACCAGATCAAACCTTGGGGACCAACCCCACTATAGAATGTAACAAAATTTGTCAAGGCAATAATATTAAATTCCAATTTAATTCATTCCCCTATATCTTTTACTTTTCTTCGTTATGTTATTTTTGCTATTCATTCACCTTAAATTTACTTTTTTTTTTTTAAGATGAGAGATTTTATAAATATAAATGAGATATACAAATAATAATAATAATAATAATAATTTAAAAAGTTATATTTAGTATGATAAACTTATAATCATAATTTTATCTTATGTCAAGTTTTAATTTATACTGATTTTAATAAATTTAATTAACTTAATTAGATTTTTAATGATTTATTTGACCTGATTAAATTTAATAAAAACTCAATTAATTAAATTAAATAATTTTTTTTAAAATTAAATTCCCATTGTTTTAATAAAATAATTAAAAATAACAACCCTAACCACTAAAATGTAATCAAGCAACATAAATCATTTACTTACACAATTAAATAAACATTTTTCCATCCCATAAATAATTGAATTTCATTCCATCATTTTATTGGAAGTAAAACTCGTGGACGACTTGTCGCTCAAACTTAGAAACCGCGCGTAAACCATTTGGTAATAAACAAACTGTCGTCTGCCATTGCTCGGATAATCGCCGATTTGTCGTCAAAAGACAATTTGGAAATGCAAGCACTGCCTGTTAACCACGGAGAAACTGAAACAGGTAAGGTCTGCACAAAAAAGGAGCAGCCAACTTCGCCAGTAACATGCCCAGTAGAGCTCAAAGACTGTATAGAAGAGTTAGTAAGTTCACTCCTGGGGTTCAATTTAGGCCCCTCAAGGGAGTTCTCTTCTTAACTGCTCAAAGAAGATCAAAATGATCACCACCCCATTTCACATACTACTTCTGGTAAGAAAGTATTGAACTTTTTGCATTAGAAAATGAACTACTTTGATTGGTTGTTTCCGGTTCTTTCTCTTTTTGTGTTTGGTTTTCTGGGAGAGTGGCATGCTTTGACTCATTTGGGCTAGTTTGTTGACTTTGGTTTTTGATGATATTATTGATGGTTGCTGAGAAATTCAATGATAAGAAAAGGATTGAGAAAGAAAAAAACAGATTTCTCCTTTTGAAGTTATAATTTTAATTGGTTTAATGTAGGTTTTTTTTTTCCTTTTTTTTTAAAGTTGTATATACTTGTATTGGGATTTATTCCTTCGGCCATTGATTGGTTGCTGAAAATTTATAGAAAGAAAAAACATGAAAAGGAAATAGAGAGGGAGAGAAAGTTCGTGACTTTATTATGCTTTGATTGTTGTTTTCTTAATTAATGTTACTTAAAAGACAATATGATATTGCTTTATGTGCTAATTTTTCTTTTTTCAGTCAGTGAGTTAAACTGTTGCAGATTGCTTCAGACAAGTTCCTCCACAGCCTCTATACAAGTTCCTAGCGATGGCATTGTATGATTCTGTAACCTGTGGAAAGGCATCTAAGAAAAAGGACTTGGCGGATGAAGACAGTGAGTCCAAACAGAGAAGAGAATGGAATGATTTGGTTCTGAATGAAGGAACTGAATTGGTAAATATATGTTTTTTTGCGGTGCTAGTTTTTGCTTTCTATTGGTATCTTCACAATTCTAAACTGATTGTTTCAAGTTTTATGATCATAAATAATTGTTGAATCTTATCAGATATTAAAGACTGTAAACTTTGAACTTCATGTTCAGGAGCCATTCTTCACACAACTGAAAGGTACAGGCTGTTTTCTTGCTTATAATTTCTGTACCTTACTATGAATGACATTCACCTTCTATGTTGTATCCTTGTCATTTCGGGGTACTTAAAATTAGATTCAGTTAAAGGCCAATTATGGTGATTTGGTACCTTTTGTAGATGGGCTGAAAACAATTGAAGGGAGGTGTGCTGTAGGCGACTATAATTGGTAGAGTTGATGTCTGTTTACTTTTATGTAGTTGGTACACATTTCTTTCTGGTGCAATTTAGGCTTCTTGTTTGACTTTTTATGTGTCTATTTTTGTTATTCCCCTTCGTTTGGTTCCAGAATGGCATCAGGAGCAGTAATCCTTTTCAATAAGTGTGTTGCTTCAGGTTCAGGTGATAATAATTCCATTCAAACATCCTATGCTTTCTTTTTGCAATTTGGTTTTCTAATAACCTCTTCTCAGCAAGATTTTCATCGCCATGCTTCATTTTTTGAGATGTTGGAAGCAGGGCCTTGAAAAGTCCTCCCTGGAGTAAACACCATAGCTGAAGGTAACAACCTGCACTTTACTGGAAAAAACAACTCGTTTTGGAAGGGCTGAGATAGTTTTTTTAAATATGTGGGCCAAAATAAATGCCTTTATGCTTAGTGTCCATAGCTCCGTGTCTCATTTTCATATCTTTATACCTCAAGTTTATATCTTGGTATTTTATGTTCATACCTTATGGTTCAAATTTATATTTAGTCCAATAATGCTGTCTTTTCAGGGGTTAGAGTTTACTGAAAGTTTTACACAGAAGAGAAGGAAAGATCCAATGGAGTCCTTGCTATTTGTGCTGCAAAATCAGCTGCCCAGCCCTACATTTCTCTAGCTACAATATCCTCCCTGTGAGTCTTCTCACTCCTTGGCCCGTAATGTTCATGCATAGTTGTCGAGGCATAAAGATTTTCTCTTCTCAATGGGCCATAAACAAAGACAATCAAAACTGAGCAGAACAAAGGAGATTTGCATTCTTGGTTCTTGATTACTTTTCTCAAGTTTTTCTCATTGAAACATATGCTAAAAATGCGTGCAGCTTCTTTGAGATAGCTTAGTGATGAGTGAAATAGGCTTCAAATTTACTGTCGGGTTTATGTTTCACATTTCAGTAAGCCACTGAACTTGTCCTAACCTTATTATTTCAACATCTGTTCCAAGGTGTTGGGTCAAGGAGGTCTTGAAAGCCTTTTGGGTCTGCCACATCTTCCATGTAAATTAAGAGAGATGCTTCCCCAGACAAAATCAACTAATTTCTCAACATCTGCACTTACCCCTCTGATTTCTAAGCCAAATACATGATTATGACTTGCTATGAATTTCTTGCATTTTAAATTTAAATGAGAAAGAAATGCTGCAGCTGGTTTTAGAACACTTCCATAACTGAATGTAGACAGCTATGTCTTTTCTTTTGTTTTTATTCTGAATTGGAACAGTCATACTAGATTGCTACAATTTTGTTCATGTTGATGTCTACTTATGAAAGCAAAAACTAGCTCTAAATTGTTGCGATACTCTGAATGAACCGAACCTCGGATTGATGAACTATTGCATGAATTGCAGTTCCAGTGTCTAGTCTTTTGTAACTTTCCTTTCCATGTTTATAAAGAAGTTGATGGCAGGAGGTTTAGAATAATCGGATATGGATTTGTTGCAACTAGACCATGTGGATAGTCTAACATATAATTTTATGGACAAGATAGACAGACCAAAGCTAAAAAAGAGGTTTGGTTGTGTCAGAGAACCAGTCTGATTGGAAATATCATAATTATCTGATTGTTGGATTACTTTGCCTGCTCACTTCGATAACGCTTTCAAATGAGGCCTTGAAGTTACTGTTCTATGGATTTTCAGCTTTAATTGAATTTTAAAATACATTTTTTTTTTTGAATTTTAGCCAATGAACTGTAATCCCAAATGGGGTCAAGCCCAAGATCCTAAGTTGGATCTGAAAATTATGATCAATAGTCAATACCTTTAAAGACTTTTTAAACTAGGATTGCCAATGAACTCTCCTAAAATAAATAAATAAATAAAAACGAGGACTGCCGTAGCTCACAGCATTCAATCTGCAAGCTAACGTTTGCACGATAAGGTAACCTTTTAATATCATAATGATTAAAAAAGAGAGAGAAAAAACATTATAATATCATAGCCATGTCTACCAGTATTAAATTAAGAGAAAAGGTTAAGTATTTATTGGTGGTTCAATCAACGCATAAATGCTGCATGATGGACCAACTTAACTTGTGAATCGCATTTTTGTCTGATAGGAAACTTCCTTTGATGTTATGTTTTTAGTAAATATTTTTTCATTTTTTTCCAGTACAAATTTCTGATAAACTTAAAAAAATATATGTTTAAATTTATAAATTTCATATTAAAAATATTTTTAATTTATAAAGTTATCTGAAATATTTTATAAAAAATAAACTCACGACTTCTTCTGACTATTTCAACTGCCACTACTCTGTCACCAGTATGATGAAACCATCCTAGAGAAACTACGGCAGAAGGTAGCAGCAGAAATCAAGAGGAAACAACCGCAAAGAATCGACAGTAGGAGGAAGTTTCTAGCGGAAGGCTGGTGCTGACCCGGAAAGTTGAATTACAGCTGATGTAAGTCAGCATTCTGACGTGGGTTCCATGCAGCAACTAGATAGGTTAATGTGTCGTAGAATCACTGTTGAAGACAGCAGCGGCTCAAATCGAACAGAACTGCGTCGCTTTTCAAAACCTTAAACAATCACATCGTTGCTGCTACAATAGTTATCAGAGTCCATCTGCCTGGCAGGTTGACCTTAAACAATCAAATCGAAGAGATGTCATTGTTATGGATGGCAATTTAGTCTTTTCCTTGAGGGTACAAACAAATAGCATGGTTAGCTCGTGTTTTTATTGCATAATAAAATTACTAAATTGTATTTAAAAATTATTTTTATTTAATTAGCATTATGGGATAGGTTTTTGTATTTATGCAGAGTTTATGATTTTGGTAGGTTTTTATTTTCTTTTACTATTTATAGTCATACAAGTATAATTTATATCTAAAATGTTTGTAATTTAAAGGGCATTTTAGAAAATTAATATAAAAGTTTTGTGAAATATAAGATATTAAAGTAAAACCATATAATTAATTAAATTGAGATTCTAATTTATCTTTTGTTCAAATCCAACATATTAATTAGCCCTCAAATTAGAAAAGCATGGCTTTAGGCCATATCCACCTAACACACAATGGATTTAAAAATAAAATTATTATTGATCCAAAAACATTTCTCAGGGATTTTGTGTAAAAAAAAAAATATTATTATTATTATTATTATTATTATTATTATCTAAATATATATATAAAAAAGTAAGAACTATTTGTTAAAAATCTAATTCAATAAAAAATACTCTTAGAATTTACAAAAAATCTAATAATATATTTTTTAGGCTCTGCTAGCTATAGTTCAGGCATGGGTTGAGTCCTAACATGATTAGCTTTATTTTGACTTGGATTATAGCGAGTATTGATTTTTTAATTTTTTTTGTTTGATTTATTTTAAATATTAACATCAACTAAATTAGCATATAATTAAAAATTAATCGTGTTAAAAATAGATTTTTTTTACTTAAATAAAACACCGACAAATGATGAAGGTTACCTATTTCTAACCCAAGACAGCTAACCATTCAATCCAATTACTTAGAGTCAATTGAACACAGAAAATGAGTCTTTGTATAAAAGAGAAGATGAATGTGAGCTGGCGATGAACTGACGACATGCATGTTTTCGTGGATCCTTTTTTCTTTAAAGAGGGAAATAAATAAATAAAAGTCAAGTAGATGGAAAAAAGTCAACTACTTAATATGAATACAGAGGCACATCACATATTAATTAACATTGCTACAGTTTATAAGAATTAAAATATAAAAATAATATATATATATTTTTAAAAAATCATTTGATGATACCGTGTCCATGTGCACATGTATTTATATATTGCAATAATTAAATAAGAGAAGTCTTTTTTAAAACAAAATTGTCTATTGACTTAGATTCAATTGAACATGCTTTATGATTGTTGATTTTTAATTTGAATTATTTTCATAAATAACTTATAATATTGTTAAGAAAATAATCAAGATAAATATTCTTGATTATTTCCTAATCAATAAAAAAAAAGATCAAGAAATTAAATAACTTAAGGAAATCAAAAATTTATTTCAAGAAGATTATAAGTATTTTCTATAATTGATTTTATTATATTTTTCTATATATCTTGTTATACGACTGTATAAACTCTGTATGGATTGAAAATAAAACACACATGAAAGATCTAATTATAATTTATTGTTTTATTCTTAAATTTCTTCCAAGTTAAAATGATTTTAATTAGAAATATATTTGATAAAATGATTCAAATCAGTTTTTTTTATTAAATGTAGTATAAACATTAAAAGTTAAAATTTAAATTTTTAATAAATCAAGATTTTCACTTAATTGTGTAATTAACAAAGTTTTAATCCAAGTTAAAAGTTAATTATTTCTAACCAAACATGTTATTAACTATTTTAAGAATAAAATATTAAAAAATAACTCAAAATCAATTTATAAAAACAATCATGACAAACAAATTCTAATGCACATGCCTGATGAATTATTATGAATTGTTAATCACCCGTCCTTGCATATATATTTTGGGCTCAACCATTTAGGTTGACAAGAGCAAGAGACTACGAGAGAGAGAGGCTGAAATATACAGGAAAGGGGCTCGCTGCCTGGGACTATACACAGAGATACTGTCGTCTGATCTCCCTCAGGTCAGCACTAACTTGTTTTGTTCTTTGAAATGTTTACTGACGATCTTTTGGATTTGGTTTAAGCTCTGCACTCTGCAGACCTTAGGTGGTTCTATATAAGTTTATGCATTCTATCCATAAAGTTTACCTTTCCGCTGTAAAGCTAGGTCTAGGTGGACGTAGTTCCATTTTTATTTGTTTTCTTTTTAAAGAATCATTTTTATTTTTTAATATTTTTTTTAAAGAAGCGATAAACCAGACCAGGTCTGGTTTTTAATTAGAATTTAAGCAACTTAACAGGAAGAACAGAGTCCAATAAGATTTTGGGGAAATGATGTAAATAGTCGTAAAGGTTTTTTTTAAGAGAATGTTTGGTACATCGTCTAAACAGAAGTTTTTAAAGATTTTGAATTTATTTTATTTAAATTAATATTTTTTTAGTATTTTTAATATGATAATATCAAAAAAAAATTAAAAAAAATATTATTTTAATTTATTTTTTAAAAAAATATATTTTAAAAAACAATCCACTGCTACTATTTCAAACACCTTTAAATGAGCTTGATTAATTACAAGTGAATAGATTTTATTTGATAGCATGAAATTTGATCATATACATGAACAAAATCTAGCTAATTATTTAGGCTATTTAATGTTATACCAAGTGAGAAATAGAGAGAAAAGGATGATTTAAAGTGAGAGGGGTAGAGAAGGAGAAAATGTGTTATAGTGAAAAAGTTTTGAGAAATTGTGATATTCAAAACCGAACTGTGTATCCTTTCCATTCATTCTTGGTTTGTTTCAGCCAACCTGCAGACTGGAAAAGGATAGGTTTACTGCAAGTGCTTCAAACATGGAAAACGATATTGAACAGGCAAGAGCATCAAATATGGAAGAGGATAAGGCAAGTACTCCAAACAAGGGAAAAGATATTGACGTGGGAAGTGCTTCAGACATTGAGATGGCTACAAATATTTTGGCAAAGCTGGAAACTGAGGTGAGACGGATGTCCTTTCAACAGAGCGGTTCTGAATTCCGTAGATCTGAGTGCTGCATCTACAGGGTGCCCAAACCGCTTCGAAACGTAAATTGGAAAGCCTACGCTCCACTACTTATTTCAATAGGTCCTCTTAACCGCGAAAATAAAAGACTAGAGGCCATGGAAAAGGAGAAGCTGAAATATTTGAAGAAGCTTACTGAACGGGATGGGATGGATGGGAAGAAAATTATTGATATTTTGATCAGCATTAAGAACCAGGAAGAGCGTCTCCGACACTGTTATTCAGAGAAATTCAAATCAATCGAGAGCCGTGATTTCGTAGAGATGATCCTGCTGGATGCTGTCTTCATCATTCAGTTTTTGTCGGAGTCAAAGGATGATAAAGGTCCTAAGAATTTTGAGCCCAGGATGACATTTGACATCCGAGAAGACTTGATGCTACTTGAAAACCAACTACCACTCTTCATTATTCAGGAAATATATGACCAGGTCAAGCCCCCTAGCCAGGATGCTACAGCCATTCCTTTTCTTGATCTTGCTACGTTTCATTTTGGAAAGTACACGTTTTCACAAGGGGTAGAAACCAGCCCTAGTGTAAAGGGAAGCAGGCATTTCACTGATTTACTAAGGAATTTGATGTTGAATGGAGCCATTCAGCGAAGTTATAGCTTGAACCCTATCATGCTGAAATATAGTGCGGTCATGCTTCGCAAGGCAGGAGTGAAGTTTCAGGCCACCCAAGACAAATGCTTGGTCAACATAAAATTTGAGAAAGGAGTGTTGAAAATACCACAGTTGGAAGTTGATCACTGTTTCGAACGTCTTGTACGAAATATCATGGCCTTGGAGCAGTGCTGCAACCCGTTTGAAGCTCACGTATGCAGTTACATTAAGTTTATGGACCATCTTATCGACAGTGCAGAAGACGTGGGTTTGCTAGTCCGAAAGGGAATCATTCTCAACTGGCTAGGTGATGATGCCGCAGTTTCAAATATGATCAACCATTTTTGCGAAAATATTGGTGACAATTACACTTGTTTTGGTGATATCTCTCAAAAGATAAATGCCCACTATGAGAGCCGCTTTAACCATATGAAAGCAACCTTGAAACTTATATATTTCCCCAATATTTGGAGAGGTACGGCAACTGTTGCAGCAGCTATCCTGCTGATCCTCACTTTGATACAGACTATAAAATCATTCTTGTAAGATTTTATCTTGCTTAGTTTTATTACTTCTACGTAATGATTGATTGGAATATTGTTATTGTTAACTTCCTCATAAAATTAATTTCCAAAAGAATTGTTGTTAAATTTTGGGTTTATGTAGTTCTGAACTAATAATGTTGTAGCAAATTCTTGTTGTATTGTCCTAAAATTGAGTCTGTACTTGTGCCCTGTGTGATGGCCTTTTAAAGAAAAATTGAAGGACAAAGGTGTTGTATGGGGCTGCTACTTTGACCAATTTGATAATTGATTCCATAATGTTTTCTATGTGACTCTTGTATAATTACTTGAGGTCAGTTTATTGCCATTAGGATTCCTTCATCAGTCAACATCTCTTCATTAACACAGGATGATTTGTGGGAGTGTTCATCCTTGTCACATCTCTTCATTAGGTCCCCTTGTCACTCAAGTTACTCCCATAAATCATGTTAAGTTGTCGGGTTCTGCTCCTGTTATGATAAGGCAAATTTTGCCCTTAAAGTAGTATGAAACACTGGATTGTCAATGATATTCCAAATCAATGTGTTGCTGCGAGTATGAAACACTGAATTAACTATCATGCATATACAGAGCTATGAGATTGCCACGGTAGAGAATTGGTGGAGAAGAGAGTGGAATGTAAAGATCTTTGGGATTGATTAGTGGTTAAGATGATATGAATAAATTCTAAGACGAATCGTCTATGTGGTGACAATGATTGTACATTGAATGAGATAGTCGATAAATTGATATGTTCACTTATAAAGAAACCCTCATAATTTTTTATATTATGTGTGTATATAAAAAAAAAAAAAAAAAAAAAACAAATATCATGATGATAAGAAGATACAAAAAACTCATAATCGGTTGAAAATGTTAAAGTGTAGTATTTTTGTATTTAACATCCTCCAGAGAATGGGGGTGTTACATTATCCAACTTCTTTTGCAGCTCCTTCTTATTACTAACCCCTTTTCATTTGAGATTTATAGCGATAGATGGCTATCTTGCATCTAGCTTTGCTCTTTCGTTTCTCTGAGCATCTTGGATAAGTTGTCATTCCTTCATATTGAGTAATTAGGGCTAATTAAGAACTCCTTTTGCTACTCCTCCTTGAGGACTAAAATAGATTGCCCCTAGTCACTTCTGATAGCGTCGAGCTCAACCAAATAATTAACCTCTTTAATACTTAACTAACCCCCAGGTTCTTTTTAAATAAACGACCTTTAAAAATTAATTTTGACCCCGTTTGTTTGCTGGAAAGTGAATTTTGGAAAAAATAAATTCCGAGAAAATATTTTCCGATATTTTGTAGTGTAATGGAAAATAAGTTGGAAAACACTTTCCAATGTTTGGTTATGTCATGGAAAATGAGCTGGAAAATAACTTATTAATATTTTATTTTTTTCAAGTTTGTTAAAATAATGAGGAACAAATCTTACAAATTAAAAAGTTGAATGAGAATGAAATTGAAAAAAAAATATAATTTCATAAATTATCTCAAATAAAATAAATAATAATCAAAATAATAGAGATCAAATCTAAAAAATTAAAAAAAAAAGAGATGAAGAAATTAAAATAATAATAATCAACATTTCATAAATTATTTCAAATAAAATAAGTAACAATCAAAAGAATGAGGACCAAATTTGATAGATAAAAAATTTCAATAAAAAAATGATAAGGAAAAAGCAAATAGCAATTATAAAAATAAGGACCAAAGTTAATATAAAAATAAAATTTTAAGAGATGAAATTGAAAAATAAATATTCAAAACAAAATATATATAAAAATCAAAAGTTTGAGGATCAAATTTGATATAATAAGCAAATAATGACATTTCTAGATTTTTCACAACTTCCAGAAAGTATTTTCCACCTAAATTTTTCAGGAAAACACTTTCCTGAAAACCAAGCCAAATTTTCCTTTTACTAGAAAGTGTTTTCCATCGACCAACTTTTCTAATGGCAAACAAACACAATAAAGTTTGGAAAGTGATTTTCCGAAAACCACTTTCCGGAAAACAAACACAGCTAAAAGAAAAACACTTTCTTGAAAACCAAGCCAAATTTTTCTTTGACTAAAATTGACTGGAAAGTATTTTCCGTTATCCGGAAAGTGTTTTTCGTTGACTAGAAAGTGTTTTTCATTGACCGGAAAGTGTTTTCTGTTGACCAACTTTTTTAATGACAAACAAACACGGGAAAGTTTGGAAAATGGTTTCCCAGAAACTACTTTCCGGGAAACAAACATGGCCTTTGTAAGAAACAAATTTTTGTCATCTTGTTTTTAGATAAAAAAATGTTTTATTTAATGAGTTGTCACATAGTATTATAGTCGTTATAAACCCTAACTGGTCAATATATTTTTTATGGTATGAGACTAGTTATGTGAAATAAAAGATACTATCATCTCTTAAGCGTTCTACCCGAGATAATTTTCATGACTAGTCTTGTCTTAAATTGCTGAAAGTTTGTTGTTGTTATATTTTTATGGTTTTTGTACAATATTTCTAACTCTGTAGTTAATGAATATTCACCTACGAATATTTTCAACTTTAACGTTAGTAAATATCATGTAACCAAAATAGTATGGTATTTTTGGCTCTAGTGCTAGTGAATAAATTCACAAAATTTGGAATTTTTCTGAATTTTTCTAATATAAAAAGAGGCTCATTTAGCTAATATTAAAGCAAAAAGGGTAATAAAATAAAAAAAAAAAATTATTTTACCAAAAACATCCTTAACTAAAAGGAGATTAGGTCGACTGGCCTGAGGCCCAACCCCTCCTTCTATTTTTTTTTAAAAAATAAAAGATAACTGGACTGCACCTAGCCCAGCGATAAACCCAGCAGCCCAGGTTACTTGCCTACCCCATTAACTGGCTTCTCTCTCTGTTTTTTTTTTATTTTTTTAACTTGCTGCCGTACGTGTAAACAGTTCACGCATGCTTGCAAGGTAATTAAAAAGGCAGGGAGGGAACGAGAACGGCTTACTTAGTTTGCAGGCGATTTGGACGAGAATCCACAAGTGCTTGTTGCTGGGCGAAGATTCTGTTTTTGGCCTCCTTTCTGCTTTCTGCCTTTTCTTGATCTTTTGATCTCTCTGTTTCTGTTTCTCCCGTCAATTCTCTCTTCCTCTCATTTTGCTCTGTCTGTCTTCTCTCTGCTTTTCTTTCCTTTCTGTTCTTTCCATATTTTGCTCCCGGTCTGTGTGTTTTCTTTTTGTTATCGCTGTGTTGTTCCTCCCCTCTCTGGCTTTTATAACGCTAGAGAATGCAAGATCATGGAAATGGCTATTTTCAATTTTACCCTTGAACTTCTGATATTTTGCAATTGAGCCCTAGGAAAATCCTTTTTTTTTTTTTTTAAATTTTGCCCCTGGATTTTAGTACCATTTACAAAATAGTCATTTGTTTCTAATTCAGTCCTTAATTGGCTCATCAACTTTTACTTCTTTCAAAATTACCCCTATACTTTAGAATTTTTTTTTAATTAAACCCTTGATTGCATTAATTAAGTAAACCAAAGTTTAATTAAGCTCATAAACTTATCAATTCTTTCATGTTTTGACCAAATTGACTTCAACATTTATAATTCATCCTTATTAGTCCTCAAACTTTCAATTTATGTTGTTTTGACTCAATTTTTAAATTATTTTTCATTCGTTCAATTTTTTTTTAGAATTAAAAAATTAGGTTATGATAGAAGTCGTAGTCTTAGCTAAAAAATCCTGCAAAGTTTAGGACTTTAATCGGGTTTGCAAAGTGAATTATTAAGGAGTTTGTATCCTAAAGGTAGGTTCTAGGTCATTAAATGAGAGGTAAGTTTTCTACCTAGTTTAAAAAAGATCTATAAACTGCCTAGTGACCAGTTTATATAAAGGTAGTATAAGGGTTTACAAGAAATGGTAGGGATATTATGTGATGATCATTATCAAGCAAACACTCAGCTCATAGTTGAATGTTTCACGAATCTGAACCATGACTGAAAGTCATGAGGCAAACCACTACTCCCTACCGAATTTACAATTAGATTTATTCTCAAAATTAAAATACATAATGGCAATAATCTAAACCTGATGTACTTATACATGAACAAGAAGTAAAAATGCTAAAGTAGTAAAAAATACATGCTAAAATGAAATTAAATAGACTAATAAAAATATGCAGGCAAACAATCAAACAAGAAAAGTTTAATTCAACAAGACAAGGCATCCCCAATAGAGTATTTTGGATTTATTTTGCATTTTGTATCTTTAATACCTAAGGGTATACTTTACAATGTAATTTTATACCCCCAAATATTAAAGTTTACAGATAAATCCTAACACTTTAAATATAAAGTGAACAAAATGATTAGTGAATGATTTTTTATATTTGATCAAATCCTAACATATAATCATAACCTAGTTATGATATCCATTTTTGCATTTAAAAACATGAGAAGGATACATTTTTTTTCCATAAAAATATATTTGGAAAACTTTTTGGATTTGATCGTATGCATGAAAATATTTTTTTGTTTTTGAAATAGAGATTTTGTTTTTGGAAAATTTGAAGAAAATCACGTATTTTGTATTAGGTTTGTATCTTATAGTGTAAGTCTATGGCCTGGTATTGAAAATAATTGGTAGAAAACACATGCGAGAAAGTCAGAAAAAGGAGTTTATGAAATTTTTAGATTTGTTTTCTTTTTATATTAATATTTTTTTATTATTTATTTAATATATTAATATATGGGTCGAGCCGGGCCCAACAGGGTCTGGTTGGGCTGATAAACGACCCAACAAACATAACTTTTTTTTTTACATTGGGTTGGATCGGGCCTAACTATATCTGTTGGATTGAAACAGGTCCATCAGGGGCCTACATGTTTGCTGGTCCAACCTATCAACCATGTTAATTATTTTCATTGCAAGTAGAATTGCATGCAGTGGTTAGGCGAGCTGGAGAAGAAGAAGAAGAAGAAGAAGAGGGGGGGAGGTTACCTGGCGTGGGGGTCGTCGTGATGAAGAGGTCTGGTTAGTTGTTTAGGAGAAGTTGGTGGAAGAGCTGTTGGTGCAAAAGAAACCTTCAGTGGAGAGGAAGAAGGGGAGATTGGTTATGGTGGTTCCTGTCGTCGGTGAGGAGATGGGTTGATTGAGGAGGTTGTGTTGTAATTGTTCAGAATAGTTTTGGGGTTGTGGTGGCTAAAGAGGCGGCGATGAGAGAGGATGAAGATGATAATGACATAAAAAACGGGGGAAAGGCTAGTTTTTCCTAAACTTTGGCCTTCAATTTCCTCATGCTCGGGCCATGGAATCCAGTCCTATATATAAGAGGTGGAAGAGGGACATTTTGTCTTTATTAGTGCCAAATCTTGGCCCTTAATTCGAATTAGAAGAATCACAATCGTTGGTTCAAAGTTGTCATCATGATTTGTTAGATTTGACAGTTAAATGCTACTTGAGTTGGCCTCTTTGGGCTGGTGCCACAACCATTGTGGTGTTAATCGGCAAAAAAAAAAAACCATACATAGGTGTAGTCAAATGTCAAACCATAATTTTCGTGTAAGTTTTGTCAAATTTAATGCAAAGATAAAACATTAAATGCCTCTGAAATGTAGCCTTTTGAGCAGTCTTTTCAAGCAAAATGAAAAAGAAGATGAACAATAACCAAAACGATGCTGATTTGGTAAATTTCAATTAAGTCCTTAGATTTATGATTTCTATCAATTACATTTCTGATTGGCTTCAAACATCTAATTTTACGCAATTTTGTCTCTGCCGAACTTCAACATCAACCCCAACTCTAGCACCTTTTTTTCACATTAGTCCTTGGTCTTGCATTTCTTTAATTTAGCTCCTAATTGACCATAAACTTTCAAATCTCTTCAATTTCACCCTCAATTGATCCCAAAACTTTGTTTTTCTTGCGATTTTAACCTTGATTTGAACCATTTAACTATAAAAATTAAATTTTGGTCCTCTAAAATTTCAATCTGCTTAATTAAGCCTAAATCGAGCTCTCAAACTTAATTTTTTCCCAATTAAGTCCTTAATAAAATTAATTTGACTCATTTAAAGTATAATTAAGTCCTTGCACCTAATTAAATGCTTTAATTGGACCCAAATTAATTGTGAAATATAATTAAACTTTTAATTTGACCCATGATAAAATCAAATTAGCCTATTCAAAATAAAATTATATCTTTGGACTTAATTTTTATGTAGATTAGTCAATAATCATTTAATTTAACCTTGAATGTGCATTGTCTTTCCATTTTTGAGCACAACAGTGTATAATCAGGCTTACAGCTTCATTCAAAATTGCAGCTTGATTTTATGCATATTTAAAATCCTTTATTAGCCAGTTTTTTCTACATTGCCAGTCTCTTTTATTTTGATTTTTATTTTAAAAATGAAAAAAAAATTATAAATTTGAGGAAGTAATCCAAAAATGGATTATGATATAGGATTTAAAACTTAAACTTTTGCTTCAAATCAAGTTTTCCCTCTGCCTATCTTGTCAAAATATCTCAATTTAGTTGTTCTTTCAGCTTTTTGATCTTCTATGGTTTAAGCCTTATTTCCTTGTGTCTCAAAAGTAATTTTTTGGTTTTAATTTTTTGATTTTTTGGATTTTTTAAATAATAAAAAATACACAAATAATTTTGGAGTCCAAAAAATAAGTTATGACAATTAGAATACAATTAGTTTTAGATCGATATAGACATGAAATTAAACAACAAATATGACAATAAATTACTAACGCAACATAGGGTGATCATTTTCTGTTCGGTTTGGTTTTTATCAAAAAAATAACCAAATCGAATTTTTTTTTTAAAAAACCGAAACCGGTTCGAACTAGCCATTTTTTGTTCGGTTTGGTTTTTTAGGAAAAAACCAGTTTGGCTCGGTTTTTTCAGTTTTGGCTTGGTTTTTTTCGGTTTGGCTCGGTTCTTTTCCGGGATTTTTTCGGTTCGGTTTTTTCGGTTTTAGGCTTATAAAACTGATATCGAACCGAACCGGTACGGTTTTTCAAAATTTTAATCGGTTTAATCGGGTTTTTTTTATGATTCGGTTTTTTTTTTTTTTTTTTTCTGGTTTTCTTGATTTTTTTGCTCACCCCTAATGCAACACATTCAAGGCACCTATAAATAAACATCATTAGTTTTCCTTCAAATGGTTCTTGACCTTTTATTTTCTCGCTTATCTTGATTTATACGCACACAAATAACAGCTAGTGAAAGCTAGCTTCATCATTAAAAAAAAAAAAGGAGGGGTTATTCAAGGTTTTTTATATAAAAAATATTATTATTATTATTATTATCAAAACATGAACTTCGTGAGGAAACATTTTATATGATAAAAATATCCTTAAGTTTTGTTAATCATTACATGTAATGAAAGGATTTTAATTATTAGTAACTATTAAACATATTATCTTATCTTAAAAAACTATGCATGTTAAAACTAAAAGAGACTTAAATTTATACAAGAAAAAAAGTATATTTTTTTTATATGACAAAACAAAATATATGTCAATACTAAGATATAAGAAAATATCATCTCTAATTAAAAAAGAAACTAAAATATTAATATAATTTCTAAAAAATAAATTAATCCAGTTTCTCTAATATAAATCTATCTGTCATCTGTCATAAACATAAATATGATACTGACAATAAATAAATAAATCTGAACGTAGTAGCTGTAAATACATAAATATGAAAATGACAGATAACTAAAGAAAACACGTTTTTCTATCACCAGTCAAGTGGATCCCATTTTCTTTAAAGAGAAAAAACACGATATTAAGTTGAACATATATGCATATTACATATTAAAATTGAAAACATCATATAAAAAATGTGAGAATGACATATGAGCTGGCGATGTACGGATCTGAGATTTACGTTTTCCTACCACCAGATAGGTGGGTGAAAAAATGTCAGCTACATAAATATGAAAATAGATAGAAATTAAATATTAAAATCGATATATAAACATATTTTCTTCTTTTAAAAACTTCTAGGTACCAAGTTTAAATAGACTTAACTTTGCATAAGGAAAATATTTTTTTTATATTTATGAATATATAAAATATATATTAATACTAATATGTAAAAAAAAACAAAAACTAAAATATTAATACAATTTCTAAAAATAGGTTAAATTTGTTTCCCAATATATCTCTGTGCTGGCAAAGAATTACATCGAAGTATATGGCATTGACTATAAAATTAAATGAATGAGACATGAAATGCATGCATGCAGTCAATATATATAAATGTGAAAGTGACGGATCGCAAAAGAAAACACTATAAATGAGCTGGCGATTAACATAAATGCTTATGACAATGAGTATGATATAAAATGAATGTGTCGAAAGAACACGATTCTGTCATCGGTTTAATACATAGATTTCGTGTATTCAAAATACGTTAAAAATGATAAATGATGAATCAAATTACAAAAATAAAAATTTGGATATAAAAATGGCAAAATCTCTCTTTATATGCTTTTTAGATTTACAAATCCTCTAGTTAACATAATTTGATTTGACAAGAAATTTGACACAAAATTATCTCTAATTTGAAAAGAGACTAAAATATTAATACAATTTTTTAAAAATTAAGTTAATGTAGTTTTCCTAACATATCTCTAGCTGTTGTGAGCATAAATGCATACATAAGACATTGACTATAACTATAAAAAATGTGAACACAAATGCATAATGCAATAACCATTAAAAAAAACTAAGAGGTATCATTCATTTATTGTGGATGGGAGAGATTTCAATGTGAATTTGCACAATAAAAAGTTTTTTTTTTTTAATCCTTGAGTTTTTTTTTTTCCTTTTTATTTGGCTCTTAACATTGTGTTATTCTATAATTGGTCTTTATGACTTATTTTTATGTCTGTATATGGGGACTTTGTAGTGTCAGTGGAATATTTCATAACTCAATTGATATTTAGTTTGGCAAAATTAAATTAAATTTTATTAATTTAAAAAACTTAGAGGTTTTAAGATTGAAATTAAAGATTAAATAAATATCCAATCCCTTTTGATTCATAATATCAAAGATTGATTTACATAGTCAATGGATGGATGATTTTTTTTTTCACTTATTTTTTTTTAATTTGATCGTTTCACTGTTTTTGTTTTGGATTTAAATTATTATTATTATTATTATTATTATAGAATAGGATTCTAATATAGGATGTTGTAATCATTACAATTATTGCAGTGTTCTGCTGCCTCTATATAAATAGGAAGGTTGACTAAGGCACAACCCAACACATTTCATTATTCTCAACTTGGTATCAGAGCCACAAAACCCTAAAATAAATTAAACCTACTTTTCTCCCAGCCTCCCTTCTTCAATGGAACAGCCGCCACATACATCTTCAAATTCTACAGCACCAATAGTCCATCTTTCTTCTTCTCCGACAGTGCAACCCTCTTCTCTTGCAGCGCCTCCTCTACTTTCCTCTGCTGTGTCACCGCCTGGATTCTCCTCTGTCATGGCTGGTGAACGTCTCCTTTTGCAGCCCACGTCTGCTGCCTTTAATGTCGCAAGCATTATCTCCCTTTCTCACACTCATCAAGTCATCTCCCTCAAATTAACAAACACCAGTTATATATATTGGCGTATGCAGATGCTGCCTTATCTCCTAGGCCAAGGAGTTTTTGGTTTTGTTAATGGCTCCAACACATGTCCATCAACACATATTCTTGCCCATGATGGTATCTCTCTTCAGGTAAATCCGCTTTTTCAAACCTGAAAACAACAGGACCAACTCATTCTAAGTGCTCTTCTTTCCTCCCTATCTATGGAAGTTTTGCATCTTGTTGTTGGCTGTCAAAGTTCTTGTTCAGCTTGGGGCACTCTTGAGCGAGCTCTCGCTTCCACCTCCAACTCTCGTATTATGCAACTTCACGGCTCTCTTCAGGATCTTCGACAGGGTGATGAATCAGTAACTCAATTTATGCAAAAAGCGAAGGCCTTATTTGATGAATTGGCCGCTGCTGGTCGGCTAGTTTCTCTTGAAGATTTCAATTTATATGTGTTTCGTGGTCTTCGGGGAGAGTTTTAAGACTTAGTTACTAGTCTTATTACCAAGGCTGAACCTTTATCATATGTAGATCTTCACAGCCATCTCCTCACACATGAATTTCTTCACAAATCTTCTGCTGCCATACATGCTCCTCTGCTGCCCACACCCAGCATTCCATCTTCTGCTTTTGTTGCGCAACGCCAGACTTTTGGCAATTCTGGCCATAGCAGAGGTCACTTCAACGGTGGCTGGTGTCCCAACCAGTCCAACAGCAGAGGCAACCGATTTGCTGGCTCCTGACCTGATCACCGCAGCTTCCAAAACTCCTTCAGTGACAATATGCAGGGCTCTTGGCAGCGCAATAGGGGCAGAATCCACGCTGCCAACTGTGTCAGAATTTCGGCCATACAGCTCCCCATTGCCCTCAATTCCAGCAGCGAGGTTATGGCCAACAACCTACTGCCAACCTGGTGCAGCGCAATCTCTCCTCAACCGGTTCTGTTGATTGGTTTCCAGATACCGGTGCCAATCAACACGTCACACCTGATCTTGCCACCTTGACCGCTTCAGAACCGTATCTTGATAATGATAATTTACATGTTGGTGATGGTAAGGGCCTTCCTATATCTCATCTTGGTCATACAAAAATATATACACCACATCGTTCTTTCACCTTATCTAATGTTCTTCATATTCCTGCAATCACAAAACCTCTGCTCTCTGTTCAAAATTTTGTCTTGATAATAATGTTTATTTTAAATTTCATCCATATGTGTTTTATGTCAAGGATTTCAACACCCATGAAGTCCTTCTCCCAGGTCAGAGTAAAGATGGTCTCTATGCCCTGACCAAGTCTTCCGTCACGTCAGTTCCTCAAGCCTATTGGTCTCCCTGCACTTCTGCTTCTATCGATTTATGGCATCGTCGACTAGGTCATCCTCTTCACGTATTTTTCAATTGTTAATCTCGAAAAATAAGATCATTTGTAACAACAAACGTCTTAATTTTCAATGTCAAAGTTTTCCTTTAGGAAAATCATCGCGTTTGTCTTTAGGACCTACGGGTCACAAAACTTCTGCTCCACTTGAACTAATTTTAGTGATGTATGGGGCCCTGCTCCTCTTTTTTCTTCATATGGCTATCGTTATTTTGTTATCTTTTTTGATGCTTATACTAAATATGTATGGTATTATCCTCTCGTTGCCAAGTCTGATGTTTACTCTGTTTTCATCAATTTCAGACTCTTGTCGAACGTCAATTTTCATTAAAAATAAAATCTGTTCAAACTGATTGGGGCGGTGAATACCAAAAACTATCCATATTTTTTCAGACCATTGGTATTCATCATCGTCTGATTTGTCACCACACTCATGAACAAAATGGAACAGTAAAGCGTCGTCATAGGCATATTGTGGAAACAAGTCTTACTCTTTTAGGGCAATGTAAAGCACCTTTTTGATTTTGGAATTATGCTTTTGAAACCTCTGTTTATCTTATAAATCGCATGCCTACTCCTATTCTTACCCATTGCTCTCCGTTTGATTGTTTATTTCAACGGTCTTCTAATTATCATTTTTTGTGTACCTTTGGGTGTCTCTGTTTTCCTTTTCTGCGTCCATATAATAATCATAAATTGGATTTTCATTCCTCTCTATGTGTGTTTTTTGGATATAGTTCCTCGCATCTTGGTTATCGATGTCTTGACATTGCATCTCATCGTATTTATATTTCTCGTCATGTCTACTTCCATGAACATGTGTTTCGATTTGATAATTCTGAACAGATTGCAAAGGTCTCCACCACAACCCCCACCCCACCCGCTACTGTCACCCTCCCAAATTTGCTAAACCACCCACCGCCACCCACTTTCACTAGCCAACCAAACAGCCCACAACACTCCGCTTTGCCACTCCAAACAGCCACCCAACCACAGCCTCCACCCATCCCTTGGCCATCATCCCATGCTTGTTTATCTAACCCTTATGATGCAGGTTCAAATCGTTAATTGGTCTCCTCTCCTCATGGTCTTGGGGCACTTTCTAGTCCCTTCTCTACTTCGCCCTCCCTAGCCAGCACTCCTACATCTTCAATCTCTACTTCCAACCCCTCCTCTGCTGACAGTCCTGTGCTTGAGGCTGCTTCTTTATCATCCTCTCCCGCTGGTCTGCAACTTATGGTTGATTTGTCTTCTTATCAGCTGCCACAGGTCTCCTTGCTACAACCGTCTTCCCCTGTATCTCCACCAGCGCACAGCAAACATCCTATGACTCTTAGACCGCGGCAGCCGAAGACAACTAATCTGGTTGCTTCCGCTGCTGCTACTTCTACCTCCACATGGTTACTGTATTCTTCCTCTTCTGAGCCTTTTGCATTCTCTGATGCTGGCCGATATGCAGTTTGGCATAATGCTATGTGTGATGAGATCGCCGTTTTATGCGAAAATCGCACTTGGTCTTTGGTTCCATTTCATCCTTCGATGAACGTTGTTGGCAGTAGATGGGTATATCGAATCAAACGTCATGTTGATGGTAGTATTGAGCGCTATAAAGCACGCCTTGTTGCTAGAGGTTTTACCCAACAGGAAGGTATTGATTATTCTGAAACCTTCAGTCCAATTATTAAGCAGGCCACTATCCGATTGGTTTTCTCTATCGCGGTTTCGCGAAATTGGAAGATTCATCAGCTTGATATTCATAATGCCTTCCTCAATGGTGTTCTTACTGAAGAGGTCTACATGAAACAACCTCCAGGTTTCGTTGACTTTTCTCTTCCATCTCATGTGTGCAGATTGCACAAATCGTTGTATGGTTTAAAACAGGCACCGAGAGCATGGTACACTCGTCTAAGTGATTTTTTGCTCTCCATCGGTTTCCAAGCTTCCAACATTGACACCTCCTTGTTTATCTTATCTGATGGTACTAATATCTTTTATCTACTAGTTTATGTTGATGATATTCTGCTCACGGGTAGCAACTCTGTTATGCTCCATCACCTTATACAGTTACTCAACTCTGAGTTCAAGCTTCGTGACTTAGGTGTTGTTCACTACTTTCTGGGTATTGAAGTTCAGTCTACCAGTATGGGTTTAATGCTGCGTCAACATAAATATATTCTTGACATCCTCACCCGAGCTGGTATGACTTCCTGCAAACCAGTTGATACTCTAGTCTCCCCTTCAAAAGTCATTTTATTACCAGATTATTCATTCTCTGATCCTACACGATTTCGTCAAATCATGGGTGCTCTTCAATATCTTACCTTCACCCGTCCAGATATATGCTTTGCTGTTAACAGAGTCTGTCAGTTTATGCATGCTCCTACAGATTCTCATTGGGCCGCTGTCAAACGTATTTTACGCTATCTTAAAGGTACTGCATCTTATGGTTTCCATATCACTCGAGGCTCCTCTTTTGCTCTACATGGCTTTACAGATGCAGATTGGGCTGGTAGTATTGATGATCGCAAGTCTACGGGCGGCCTACCTATCTCTCAGCAAATCCTATCTTCCATGCTCGTACTAAGCATGTTGAAGTGGATTATCACTTTGTCCGTGACCGTGTTGCCAAGAAAGAAATTCATATTCATTTTGTTCCCTCTCGGGATCAACTTGCCGATGTCTTCAATAAACCGCTTCCTGTTGCATCCTTTACTGCTTTTCTATTCAAGCTTCGAGTTGATCCCCCACCATCAGCTTGAGGGGCATATTATAGAATCAGATTCTAATATAGGATGTTGTAATCATTATAGTTACTTATGTATCTATCAGAATAGGGTTCTAATATAGGATGTTGTAATCATTATAGTTACTGCAGTGTTCTGCTACCTCTATATAAATAGGAAGGTTGGCTAAGGCACAACCCAACACATTCCATTATTCTCAACTTTATAAAAGCACTAACTAACTATGTGTAGAAACATTTTATATGATAAAAATCCTAAGTTCTACTAATCATTACGTGTATTGAAAACATTATTATAAAAGCACTATGTGTAGAAACAGTTTTTCTAATAAATGCATATGACAATGACTATAAATATAAATATATATAAATGTGAACATAAATGCATATGGTAATGACTGTAAATATATAAAAGCGAAAATGATACTCGTTTACTGATGACATGAGCTGACGGTTTACTGATGACACAGAAGAAAACTCATGACATGCACGTTTTCCTACCACTATATAATCTAGAGGTCGTGCAACCATTAGGGTAGTCAAGGCAGGAGACTTAGAGAGGGGGGGAGAGAGAGAGAGAGAGGAGCTGCAATCTATAGGAAAGAGGCTCGGTGCTTGGGACCATATCTCTACAGAGAGTGTCCACTGATCTCCCTCAGGTCAGCACTATCTAGTTTTGTCTTTGAAAATTTACGAATGATGTTTTGGATTTGGTTTCAGCTCTTCAGACATTACAAGGTTCAATATATGTATAAGCATTCTATCCATAAAGTTCACCTTTTCCCTATAAAGGGGCATGGTGTGTGTAGTTCCTTTTTTGTTACTCATTTTTTTTTTTAAAGAACTAAACTAGGTCCGGTCTGGTTTTTTAATACAATTTAAGCAATTGCATACATAGGAAGATTGTTAACGAGTCAGAAGAAGACAAGTAGAGAAGGAGAAAATGTGCTATAATGAAAGAGGGAGATGAAAGTTGAGTGTTACAGTTTATTAGTAGACTGTAAATGAAAGGAAAAACTTGAACTCTAGATTGTAAATGGTGCAACTTGAATATTTTTAAAATTCCGAGTTAAAGCCTCGAAAAGGCAAAAACAATAACCAGGAGTTAGCCGAAACAAATACAATACATCGACAAAATCAACATGAACCAAGCAAAAAGATACCCTAGAAAACACAAATACTAGAATATACAATAATAAAAAAAATCCAGCCCTAACTGATCCTTTTTCAGGTGAAGCAATCGATGGATTTGGGTCATCAACCTAATCTATATTAAAATCAAGTATATTAATAAATAAGAAAAAAATAAAACTTAATAAAGTATATTTCGGCAATGAATAAAGAACATGGTTTTTTATTATTTAATATAATTATAGTGATACAAGTTATTTAGAACATGATTATTTATTTCCTTCTCTGTTATTTCTTTTCCAACACTATTTTTTTTATAGTAATTAAAGGGAAATATTAATAAGATTTAGTCAATTAGCAAACTAACTAAAAGAAAAACTTACTGTTTTTCCCATCACCAGAACAGGCCCCCCAAAATTATACTTTAAAAAGAGCCAACTACATAAGTTTGTCTTTCCTTTCAAACCATTATTTATTAATTTCCTCTCTCTTTTTATTACACCTAATATTGGTCCCACCAACATGGATCATCCATTTCCTTTTCAATTATATCAATTTAAGATTTATCGTATCCCATTACCCAAATTCTACTAATCATTATTAACATTTAATTACTTACCACTTAATCGATGTTTTTAACTTCAAACGACACACAACCTCTTGGCACTAATTTGTTGGGATAAATAAATTAATAGCCTTTGTGTGATGCAACTAGGTGAAATTTGGTAGATTGAACCGCATCATCCATAATGATTCGTTTAACATATGTTCCTTCTAGATCATGTGTTTTTTATAATGATTTTTTTCTTTTTCTTGTTTTTATAATGATTAGATAATTTTATTGAAAAATAGTTATTAACTATTTAGTAACGGATTAAACAACTGATAATAAAAGTTTTTTTTGGATAATAAGCAAGAGTATATTGAAAATGTCATAAAGCTCATATCCAAAGCAAAATACATGAATATAACAAAAAAAAAAAAACAAACAAACTTAATGAAAAAAGAATCCGTTAAACATTGCTTATGAGAAATTAATTCTAACTTTGAACATTAATTCAAAAGTTGTTTTTTATAAATAACTTGGGATAATAATAATAATAATAATAATAATAATAATAATAATAATAATAAGTTAAAAATATGCTTGATGAAAATGATTTGAATCAATTTTTTGAAGAAGAGAAGCAGTAAAAGAAGAATCTATAAATTAAAAGTTAAAAAAAAACTTAAATCAATTTGCGAAATTCATACAAAACATAATCTAATACACATGCCTCTTTATTATTGTGATTTTCAATTAATAAAGAGCAACCATTTGGCTTGGTAAGAGCAAGAGCTAGAGAGAGAGAGAGAGGGGCTGCAATATATAGGAAAAGAGGCTCGCTGCTTGGTAACATATATATAAAGATACAGTCGTCTGATCTCCCTCAGGTCAGCACTAACTTGTTTTGTTCTCTGAAATGTCCAGTTTTTTTGAGATTTTACGTTGTGGAATTGTTTTAATCTCTGCAGACATTACGTGCATGGTTCAATATATGTATAAGCATTCCAAGCTGACTTCATATTTTTTTTTGTTTTTTTTTTTTTTGAGATAGTGCCAACATCATTTTCAATTCAATAACGAAACACAAATATCAAGTTAGCTTTTAGTTAATCCATTTGAATAATAATAAAAAAATTAATTTACAAGAGATAAAATATATATAATAGATATTAGGAGTGAGCATCGTTCAATAAATCCTAAATTATCCTAACCAATAGGGTATAAAATTTAGATAATTTAGTTTACCAGAATTACTCGACTTGTTTGATTGATTATAAAGATTTTGAGTAAAAAAAAAACGAATAAGAAATAAAAAAAATTCTGAAAATGACAATTTTCTATTCAAATTACCTAGATGCTAACCCTTGGTAGATTTTAAAAGGTGAGGTAATGTGTTAAGATGAGAGGGATGGAGGGGGGAGTGAAATAGAGTGTAGGAGACAGGAAAAGAGAATTGGTTGGAATTACAAGAGATTGAGTTAGAGCAGAAGTGGATATGAAGAAAAATTTTATGTTTAAGTGATAAAAAGAGAGAAAAGAATGAGTTACATTGAGGGGGATATATAGAGAAGAAGAAAATGAGTTAGAGGAAGAGAGGTAGAAAAAGGAAGAAAATGAGTTAGATGAAGAGAGGTCAACCCTGCTCCCCCTGCCCCTATAAACAGTGACCTGAAAGGAAGAAGAAGGAGGGGGAGAAAATGACAGAAAACAAGGGGGGAGAGAGGAGAAAAAAAGAAGGGAGACCGAGAGAGAGAGGCCGACAGTTTCTTGGATGAAGAAAGGAGAGACCGAAAGAGAGAAACATATGGGTTTTCGAGAGAGAAAGGGGAAGAAAAAAGGAGAGAATGAGAAGATAATGGGGAGACAAAATATAATTTCAATTACATTGAAAAATGATTCAAATTAGAAAGTATTGACTTTAGTCCCATATAACTTGACAGATCAAAAATTTAAAAATAAAATAATGAGCACATAGTCTAACTCAATTGTTTTAAAATGAGGATTACTGTGTTCTTAATTTTTTTAAGATATTCACATTAAAATTATTCAAATAAACTTTATTTTATTCAAGCTTCCTTCTATGATTCTTATAAGTTCTTGTCTATGAAACAAATATTTTGTAGAGAAAAATGCCAAAAAAAAGGAAGCACATTAATAAGATAAAGACATTTTAATTAAAGAGATCCTTTTTTTAATTGTATTTCAAGTCGTCCAGATTTATTTTTTTATTTATTCTAATAAATTTTGGTTTTTATTGAATTAAGAACCCATATAAAAATTGTTGAAAAAAATTATATGAATAAAAAATAGATATATGGAATTATACAAGAAAAATATTTTGTTTTGATAGAATTTAAATTATTACTTTTCTTATAAAAACAATTTTGTTGTTGTATAATTAAATAAAATAATTTTGAAGAGCCACTCACAATACAAGATTAAATATCTTAATATATATTTATCTCTTAACTTCTCGACTCAATTAGTGTTAATAATTTATTTACAATTTATTAATATATATGATTCTTGATTTATTTTATTAGAAAAGTGGTCATATACATTTAAAAAGAAAAGAAAAGTGAAATATAACCTCTATGAGTGTGAAAAAAGTTGTCTTGATTCTTCTTATCAAACTCATACATTCTCAAAAACAAAAGAAAAAAAGTGTTCATATACTTTCAGAAAGAAAAGAAAAGAAAAGGAAAGAAAAGAAAAGAACAGAGAAGTGAATTATGCTAAGATCCTAACAAGCTAGGGATAAAGTGTATAACAAGTTATTCTTAATTAGTTAGCTTCTGGCGGTCTGCATGCAATCCCTAACATACCAAGTTATAAGAGGATTAAGTACATGTAAACTAGGTTAATGACAACATTTAAAAGGGTTTTTTTTTCTTTTTTTTGTTAGAAAAAAAAACTCTTAATTCCGCAAGTGGAGAGTGTGACTGTTTGATCATTTAGAAAAAAAAATTACTATAAAATTACTTTTTAATATATCTATCTAACTTACAAAATGCATACTGTATGTCTCAAATTTCTTTTTCTCAACGCCATAAAAATACTATATCATATGTGATGTGATATATATATATATATTTTTAATTTTTTTTTTTTTGTGAAAAGCAGATCATGAGAGTTGATAAGGTAAGGTTGTCTTTATTCTTCTTATTAAACTCATACAGTCTTAAAAAAGAAAAAGAAAAAAGTTGTCATATACATTCAAAAAGAAAAGAAAAGTGAAATATAAACCCATATGCGTGTGAACAAAGGTTGTCTTGATTCTTCTTATCAAACTCATACATTCACAAAAACAGAAGAAAACAAAATGGTCATATACTTTCAGAAAGAAAAGAAAAGAAAGAAAAGAGAAGTGAATTATGCTAGTGTCATGCTAAGACCCACCATTGATGGGAAACATACACAATAAGAACAATAATTCAAAGGTTGCTTTTTATAAATAACTTGGGATAATAATAATAATAAGTTAAAATAATCTTAAGTTAAAAATATGCTTGATGACAATGATTTGAATCAATTTTTTGAAGAGAAGAAGTATAAGAAGAATCTATAAATTAAAAGTTAAAGAAAAAAACTTAAATCAATTTACGAAAATCATACAAAACAGAATCTAATACACATGCCTCTTTATTATTGTGATTTTCAATTACCGGTCCTGGCATATATATTTGGCGCAACCATTTGGCTTGGTAAGAGCTAGAGCAAGAGAGAGAGAGAGAGGCTCGCTGCAATATATAGGAAAAGAGGCTCGCTGCTTGGGAACATAAATATAGAGATACAGTCGTTTGATCTCCCTCAGGTCAGCACTAACTTGTTTTGTTCTCTGAAATGTCTAGTTTTTTTGAGATTTTACGTTGTGGAATTGTTTTAAGCTCTGCAGACATTACGTGCATGGTTCAATATATGTATAAGCATTCCAAGCTGGCTTCATCTTTCTTTCTTTTTTTGAGATAGTGCCAACATCATTTTCAATTCAATAACGAAACACAAATATCAAGTTAGCTTTTAGTTAATCCATTTTAATAAAAAAAAAAAAAAACTTAATTTATAAGAGATAAAATATAATAGATATTAGGAGTGAGCATCGTTCAATAAATCCTAAATTATCCAAACCAATAGGGTATAAAATTTAGATAATTTAGTTTACCAGAATTACTCGACTTGTTTGATTGATTATAAAGATTCTGAGTAAAAAAAAAAAACGAATAAGAAATCAAAAAAATCAGAAAATGAAAATTTTCTATTCAAATTACCTAGATGCTAACCCTTGGTAGATTTTAAAAGGTGAGGTAATGTGTTAAGATGAGAGGGATGGAGGGAGGAGTGAAATAGAGTGTAGGAGACAGAGGAAAAGAGAATTGGTTGGAATTAAAAGAGATTGAGTTAGAGCAGAAGAGGTGGATATGAAGAAAAATTGTATGTGTAAGTGATAAAAAGAGAGAAAAGAACGAGTTACATTGAGGGGGATATATAGAGAAGAAGAAAATGAGTTAGAGGTAGAAAAAGAAGAGAAAAAAGTGTTATTGGTGAAAGATATAGAGTCGTCAAAAAGGACATGAAAGTTGAGTTATATGTAGAAAATAAAGATTATTGATAGATTGTAAATGAGAAAAATAAAATAAAAATGTATGGGAAACAATGGAGCTATAAGGAGTCCTTTAAAATGTAAAGACATCTCTGGTTTGAATTCTATCTTTTGTATTTTTAACTCACATGCAAGTGATGACGAGTTTTCCTCAATGATTTGATTCTTGGGAGTAGTTGTTCACCAATTGATGGCGTCCAAAAGTTTGTGCGCAATACAAAAAAAAATTAAAATTTTGATGTAAATTTAAATTAAAAAAATGTAACTTGAAATTTTAAAATTTTAAATTTTTGTGATTGGTGCTACTAAATTCATGAACATAAAATGTCATGAATAAAAAAGTGCCTTAATTTTGTGAAATAACACAGAAATTACTATATTAGTACATATATCTCAAAAAAAAAAATCAAAATTGAGCTATATATAGACCCCTTCCATTCATTCTTGGTTTGTTTCACTGAACCTGCAGACCGGAAATAGTTAAACTCAGTACTGCATGTGCTTCAAGAATGAATAACGAATTTGAAGGAGCAAGAGCATCAAATGGGGAAGATTCTGACATGACTAGAAATTTTGTGACAAAGCTTAACAGTATGGTGGATTCGTGCACACCTCAACAGGACCTGTCTGAGTGCTGTATCTACGAGGTGCCCAATTTGCTTAGAAACGTAAAACCGGAAGCCTACACTCCACAACTAATTTCAATAGGTCCTCTTCACCACGGCGATGCCAAACTAGAGATCATGAAGAGGAAGAAATTGATATGTTTTAGAGAGTTTAAAGGGAATAGGTTGAGTGACGAGAGAATTATGGATCTTGTGAACATCATTCGGAATAACGAAAAGAAAATCCGACAATATTATTCAAAGAACTTCGACGAAATTCGGAGCTGGGATTTCATAGAGATGATCCTGCTGGATGCCGTCTTCATTATTGAGTTTTTAAAGGAGTCAAATGATGTTGATGGTCCTAAGAATTTAGAGCCTTGGATGATGTCCGACATAAAAGAAGACTTGAAGCTACTTGAAAACCAACTACCTTTCTTCATTATTCAGGAAATATATGACGAGGTCAATCGCGGTAGCCAAGAGTTAGTACTTCCTTTTCTTCATCTCGCTGCCTTTCATTTGGGAAAGGAGGAGTTTCCAGAAGTGGTAAACAACGACCCGAAAGTAAAGGGAAGCAGGCACTTCACTGATTTACTAAGGAATTTAATGCTGGATGGATTCATTACGAGAAGTTTTACTTTCTATACTATAAAGCTGAAATATAGCGCCGTCATGCTTCGCAAGGCAGGAGTGAGGTTTCGGGTCTCCAGAAAGAAATGCTTGCTTAACATAAGATTTGAGAAAGGAGTGTTGGAAATACCACGCTTGGAAGTTGATTACAGCTTCGAACGTTTTGTACGAAATATCATGGCCTTGGAGCAGTGCTACAAACCGTTTGAAGCTTACATATGCAATTACATTACATTTATGGACAGTCTTATCAACAGTGCAGAAGACGTGGATTTGCTAGTCGAAAAGGGAATCATTCTCCACTGGCTAGGTGACAATGCCGCACTTTCAAATATGTTTAACAAGCTTAACGAAAATATTGGCGAAACTTCCACTAGTTATGGTTATATGTGTAAAAAGATGAATGGCCACTATGAGAACCACTGGAACCGTTTGAAGGCAACCTTGGAACTTGTATATTTCGCCAATATTTGGAGAGGTACGGGAACTGTTGCAGCAGCTATCCTCCTGGTCCTCACTTTGATACAGACTATCACTTCCGTAAAATCGGTATTCTAGGATTTTATCTTGTTTAGTTTCATTATTCCTACGTAATGATGGGCTGGATTGTTGTTGTTTAGATTGCCGTTTCATTTTGGGTTTGTGTAGTTCTGAACTAATAACATTGTATCAAATTCTTGTTGTATTGTCCTAAAATTGAGTTTGTACTTGTTTCCTCTCAAAATTCTCTTCTTTTAAGATCATCTTCAGATTAAACGAACCTGAATAATTAATGCATGATCTCGGTTTCAATATCCCCATCTCACCAACAATGAATTTATCGGGTTTTATACATTGCTGATCACTTTTTCTCTTGGTTAATACCTGGGTATTTTTTTTATTATTAACATGTGTGTTCGAACTAGTTTGCGTATATCTCGACTAATCCTACGAGTCCTGAAGTTAACAACCATGTAAATCTCCAGCAACCTTAAGAGAACTCAAACTTGTAATCATTAAATAATAAACTAAAAAATTAACCAGCTAAGCTATTCCTCACGTAACAATGAATTTTTTATTTTAAAAGGTAGTGGATAGCAACGATACTTTTCAATGTCTCTTATATAAATAGGGGATAGAGTGACCATTTAGAGATATAGAAACTGAGCAAAATCTTCGATCCACTACCTTCTTGTACTATCTTCTATTTTTCATCATTTCTGCTCATGAACAATTAAATTACATGTCCATATTTATTAAATCTGTCACGTTTTATACAATCAATTTTCATACCTGAACTTTTTTTTTTAAATCTTTTTAATGTAAGGTATTAAACCTTAAAATGTCTATAATAAGTGTTATGTTTAATAGAATGTTCTTACTAAACATAGAGACAGATGTACCTAAATACCTAAATACATATGTGAAGGATGAGACTTGACTTTGACATGTGAGATTTGGGCATATAAATTTTGATAGCTTGAAGATGATGGCACAAAAAAAGATGTTGAAGGGTCTATCATCCACATGAATTAAAATTCTACATCGATAATTGATTTACTTTTAAAAACTTGATAAATAAAAAATTTAAAGTGTTAAACACCAACCTACTATTGAAGCTCTTGGCATGTCCCCCTGCTGCTGCACAACTCTTCAGACCTCCCCTGTATCAACATGTATACATCATTATATTTCATTTCACTCTTACTATCTTAACAATTTAGTTCTAATATTACGACAACTCTTAAACAAAAATAAACGTTAGCCAACCCCGATTAATCTATCTTAACCATTTAAAACACAGTTTCTTATTATAATTGTAACTAAAGTTATAAAAATTTAGTTTTGGGCATGACTTGTTTCTCATGAAAGCTAAGATTTGAAATTGTCCATTATAATTTTTAGCTTGACCTCCCCTCAAATTTTGATCTATATTTGGATTTTTAGAGTTCCAAATTAAACAATGTCAGTCCCGCTGGAAAACTAACACCTCGGGTTATAACTCCTATGAAGAAAAATATCTTAAATTTTATCATTTTCATGCCCTAATCTCCTTTATACTTTAAAAGACAAGGTTGTCCAGTTTTCCTTTCTATGGCTTTACAATAAACTGAACATTCTTATTCAATCTCTCACTATTCAAAACAATCCTTACCATGTTATTTACATTATAACATCATTAAATACAGCTTTATAAAACTTATCATTAACCCAGCTCACATTTATTTAAAATAATCAAAACTATTTCAAGAAAAAAAACATGCTTATGGTAGGAATCCATACCAAATTTACATTCCACAATATTAGCATAGTCATATATCCTTCCAATTCATCACAAACATTTATCATAATTCACACTAACAATAGTAGTGTAATGAGATAAAAATGTATATTTTCCATTAATTTACCCCTTATATGCAAAATCAATCAATCACAACGATTCTCATCTTTAAGTTCTACAACCATTCTCAAGGTCTCAATTCACAATGAAATTAACCCCATCTTTTCATTTAATTCTCAATTTTCCCCCCATGATTTTCTAATTGATTTCTCCTCTTATCATTTCATTTCAATTTTTCCCTTGGCATTAAGTTTTAATTCCCTCAATTTTAATTTAACTCATTTTATTTTTAGGTTAAAATTTTTAACATTTTATAAAGAATTTAATCGAGAGTTTACATTAAAGTTGAACAACGCCTTGTATGGATTGAAGCAAGCCCCTTGGGATGGCTTTTTTTAAAAGAATGGACTTGTTAAATGCCCTTATAAATATGCTATCTATGTGAAGATAAAAAAAGTAATGATACTCTTATTGTATGTTTGTATGTTGATGATTTGATCTTTACAAGAAATAATCCAAAGATATTTGGAGACTTCAATCAAGCGAGAAATCCGGTATTTCATGATAAAAGAAAGCATATTGACAGAAGATTTCATTATCTACAAGATTACATTGCAAACAAGAAAGTTAAAGTTAAGAATGTAAAGACACAAAACCAAGTCACATATATATTCACAAAGTCACTCAAATATGATGTTTTTATCAAGATAAGAGATATGTTGGGAGTTATGAAGAAATCAAGTTTAAGGGGTGTTGAAAATAAATTAGATTTTGGTTTTGAAAAAAAAAGGAACCAGTCTACCAGTTAAAATAAGTTCAAACGGTCAACCATTTCAATTAGCAAAATACATTTTTTTTTAGATTATGATTTTTTTATATTAGTTTAATTCTTTGATTGATTATGATTTTATGCCTATAAAAAGGATTGTAATTTATCATTAAAAAGCAACATAAGAAAGTAAGAAAATAGCTAAGAAAGTTTAGAGAGAAACACTTAATAAAAGTATATATTCCTCTCAATCTTCTTTTTGTTCTCGAGTTTTTGACTTTGCATTACTATTTTGATCTTATACAACACATGTTCTTCTTCCAACAAAAATCAAACATTTAATTTTGAACAATTTAAAATTATGATACTTTTACTTAACAAATCACCCCATGTTGGTATGTCTACACAGTTCCAATGCAGGAAGCAAGAATTGGTTTTGTCAAGTAAAACATTGTATAAACTGAATGATATTTAGTTTTCTTTTTAATATTATTAAATTAAGTAATGACTTTACTATGTTCTGCTAGACGTAGTTTATCGGCTTTACATTATGAGCCCTGCTCTCTCTACGTTGCTTTCCAGCTGAGTCTGCGTGGTGGCCAAAAGGAGTGACCCTGCGTCGTGCAGTCGGTGCTCAACAAAGCATGAGGCTGGTGGGGGTATGTGTGAATAGTGAAGTAGTAGATATGGCAGTGAAGGAGATAATGCCAGGTGAGAAAGCAGAGGAAACGAGGAGTAGAGCAAATAGTTTTGGCAAGGAAAGCTGTTGAAGATGGAGGCTCATCTTACGATGATTCTAGTCCGGTGGATTTTACGAGTGATATAGGGAGGCGATCTGTAATTCACCCATACCCATCAGTTCTTAAAATGTCTCATCCACCAAGAATACAATCCTGGATGGCAAATGGAATTGGTAGCAGTCTTGATGCTCTCTTCTTGAACAGATTGAATCACGGCGGGCTGAGCATCGGCGGACTCTGTACTCCTCCGCTGTAAAGTACATAATATGTGCTCAGAGAATGATGATCTTGCGTTCATTTTACTCTTTCCCGCCCCTTATCTTGGAGTTTTTGCTCTTTTTGCAAATTATTTCCTAGCTCAAAAGGGATTCTACTTGCTTGAAAATAATACTAATCAAATCAATTTAGAACTCAGAACTCCTCAAGTGAGAGACCAAGTTCTTCGAGGTTGAGTTGTTGTCTCCAAGGCTATTTCTATCACATATAAAGCCTCTTAAATCTCGACTCTTCTTCTCCTTTTCCTTGTAGGAAACTCTCTTTGTCCAGTTGCCACAAGAAAACTTCCTCTGTTTTCCAACTTATAGAAAATGGAGTTCGATGGTGGTTTTATCTTGTAAATAATTGTGATTTGTGAGTGTTTTTATTCTAATTGACTTATAGTTTTTAAATAGATTAGAAGATGTTTCGCAGTTAAAAATAAATTTATTGAGATTTTTATAATGTTTTCAAAATATTTTTAGATAAAAATATATTAAAACTTGGTATTTTAAGATACAAAAACTTTGATAATGAAAAATATTATTACAGTATACTATAGGCATAATTTTCAAATCTGACCAAGAATCTTACTGAAAAAAAAGTATTGGACATTGGTTCTAAGTTAACTCATGGGTTATTAAATTATTTTTATTAAAACAACATCATTTTATATTTAAAAAAAAAAATTAATATTAATCTAGTCATGTTTATATTAGGCATGACCAAATCAATTCATTCAGGTTAATATCTTTTTATAATTCAACTTAAAACTCAAACCAAATCGAACTCTCAAATATAAATTTCTCGGATTAACTCTATATTTAACAAATGTATTTTTAAAACATCCTAAGAAAATAAAAGATACAAACTAAGTTCATTGAGTAGTTGTTTGGGATTGTGGTGACAGTTGTTTTTTTAAATGTTTTTTACTTAAAAATATATAAAATAATTTATTTTTTAAAAAATTTATTTTTAATATCAACATATCAAAATAATTTAAAAATACTAAAAACTTCATTAAAAATTAAATTTAAATAAACAGTATTTTCATCACAATATCAAACACATTTTAATTTCAAAATATGTTTAGCAAATTAAAAATGTGTTCAGTAGTAATTCACTATTGTTTTATCAAATTTTAATTTTTTTATTTTAAATTAATATATATTTTTTTATTTTTTTTATTTTAATATCAAAAATAAATTTTAAAAATTAAAAAATATATATTATTTTAATATATTTTTAAATAAAAAAATATTTTAAAAAATAATAACCCAAAACTAATTTGATTGCAATTTCAATGGGAATGAAAACGAGGCAAAAATGTCACGTGCATCACACGTGACAGGAAGGCCAGTTTATGTGACAGAAAATGGAGAGAGATTGCGAGACAGCATAGGAGACCTGCTAAAATTCACTCTTGAATCCCACGTTAACCAAACGCTAGAATTCAATCTGGGACTCTCCAAAGAGTTCTGCATTGACCTCCTAGAAGAAGACCCAAATGACATGTCATGTCATGTAACTGTCCAGCAACGGGTAATGAAAAACCGTATAAAAAAGTTTTCTGTGTTTTTTTTTCAATTATTTGATTAAAGATTTGATTTTTATGCATAAATAATTGAATGGACTGCAGATTCTTTTGATGGGGTCGCTCAATATCCTTTGTATAAGCGTTTAGTTTTGTATCATTCTGTAAAGTGTGGTGCTTTATGGAGAACTCATGTGAAGATGATGTTTTGTGATGAAGATAGTAACTTGAAGTAGAAATAAGAGAATTGGAATCAGTTGATTAAAGAAAAGGGACTTGAATTGATAAATGTAAGCATTTTCTGTTGGTTATTGAGTGCTTTTAATTAATATTGATTGGTGATTTACGGGTTTTGGAGGGTGTATTTTTTGAAATTCATGTTCAAGAACCTTACTTTTCACTCATGAAAGGTGTTGTTTTTTTTTCTTTGATATGTGGTTTTTCCATGTTTTTTAGTTTTCATTTTTTCAATATATTATCTGCTGTTCATGTGGTTCAAGACATTTTCTTTTGTAACCTGGGGTTGTGTGTGTAGATGGGAGCAAAACAGTCGAAGGAAGGTGTGCTACTGGTGATTACTTAATGTAGATGGTTTGCCATATGCTTCAAGTACATCATCATGAATATTTGCAAGTTTATGATTGTTCAACCTTTGAAGAACTCTCTGCAAGAAAGTGGATGAATGTCTTTATTTTCTTATATATTTTTGTAGCTTATATTCAGTTTGTTTTGCTATAGAATTGGGCTGGGAGATGTGATACTCATAAACAAAACTGTGGTGAGTTGAGCCCGCATTGTCGAGATATATTCATTCATTTATATTTTCAGTATGGTCTATATACTTTCATCTGTTTCCTGAATGTTCACAGATATGCTTCATTTTTTAAGATGTTGCAAGCTGAGAGTCTCGAGAAAGTCCTTCCTGGAGTTAAAACTGTTGAAGAAGGTAAACCTAGTTCTGTGTTGATGTTTATGCGTTGCTGTCGAAATGATGTTCTCAGTTGAGACATAGCGAGGATGACTTGCTAGAATAAGCTGTCATACCTCGTAACTGCCTATAATGCTGGGAAAATCCAAGATTTTAGTTTGGCTAGTTAGGGATAAGGAGTAGGGTTTCTGTTATTTGTGCATAACCGTTACTGGGTTGTAAACTTCTAAATATTTCGGTTTGCATTTGTGCAAGAATCTTTACATTACACTCCTTGCTCCCAGAAATCATTTTAAATCTGTATTGTTTGAAATGAGAGACTTGTTGAAAAAATTGTTACTGGTGATTGCGTTCTTGAATTTATAAGGTCTGAATTGTATAACAGGGCAAACCGGGTGTCAAGATTTATAGGAAATTATATGCAGAAGAAAAGGAAGTGTCTAATGGTGTCCTGGCAATCTGTGTTTCAAAACTGGCTGCCCAGCCATACCTTTCTCTGGCTAGCATACTGTTTGTGAGTTTTTCCTGACCCTTTTGATTCCTATGTTTCATGTGTGGGACTTAAGTTTAATTTTATAATGGAGATCTTTGGGATACAGATGTGACATAATATTTATCATGTGGATCATGTTTTGAAATAGTCATACCTGTAAAATGGCTTTTAGAGTTAAAAGTGTTGGTTATTTTGGTGTCTCTACTGCAGGGATTGATTTATGGAGGTGTTCAAAGTCAACTGGGTACTGCAGGTACTGATTGAACAGTTTCTAATGCCCTACCTATTCCAAGATCGACACTTCTCTCATCCTTCATTTTTCCATATAATCTGAATGTAAGATCATGGTACATAATGAATTGTTTCATGCCGTAAGCTATCTCAAGAGACTTTTTTTTAGCTTTTTCTGGGCCCTATGATAAGAAATTGGGTTGCATTGAATTGATCTGTTCAAAATTTGGATTCAATAGAAAGTCATAGTAGAGAAAGCTCATAGGAGAATTTACTTATCTCTTAAAATGCAAACAATGACTATTCTAGGGAGAGCAATCATCTACCTTGTTTTTTCTTAATATCTGATATGTTAATCGATCTTGTTCCAATTTAGTCATCCATGAGAGAATTATTTTGTACAAAGGGAACAATTTCTTGCTTGCTGGACTTAATATTCATGTTGCCTTTAGACCCCTCAAGTAGTGGCAACCAAGGTTGATTTTCAGCATTCTTTGTGGGTACATTTCCTAATGTTTTTTTCCTTTTTGTCAAACTGTCAAGGAAGCAGCTGTCTTCTCAGTTCATTATATGTTTGAGCAGGTTTATGCATGCCAATTGTAGAATTGTTTCAAGCTTGATTTTCTAAATATGTTGTGGTTCATGATTCTGAGGTTTTTTATTTATTGGCTTGAGATCAAAGGCAGTGCCTTGGCGAAGCATGCTGAAAGGAGCAGCGATAGATTTCAGCCCACTAACCGCTAGGGGCGTTCTTGGTGGAAGTGGTGAGTACCTTTTAGGATTTCAGTCCTTGAACTAGATTTCTTACTTCATTATTCTGTATGGAAGTTATCTTACAACTAACCGCTTTGCAAGACTTGTCATTCATTTCTAGATTTGTCAGTGACACAAACATCGCCCACTCACACTCAACAACCACTGATACATAGATATTCACTTTCCAATTCCATTTGCAGTACTATGGTTCAATATTATAGTGGTAATCTTAGTGCTATAGCTAGGATGTTGTGTTTTAAATAAAAGCCAAAGCATAAGTTTCTCTTGAGGAAATGAAGACGAAACCTCTTTGATATGCATTTGAAAACTCTTTCTGCAAATTATAAGGTCAAACCTATTATTGGATTGTAAATTTTGTCCTAAAAAACGCGTCCTGTAACAATGCAAATTCTGTTGGCTTTTTGCTGACACTGAACCTGACCCTGTTATCAATGCCCAAGTTTCAACTCACCCATTGTTTTTGTTCATTTCACTCAAAGAAATGGAAGCATTAGTTTGCTTGAGGGGGCATTTCGACTGGCATCCTTGAACTATATACTGTCTCATTGTGCAACTTAAACAATTAATTTTTAAAAATAAATATAGAATCTAACTAGTTAGCTCATTGTGCATTGTTATTATAGCTCGAGGCAAAGACATATGTACGACAAAGCCACCATCGTCGTTTTATGGGTTTAAAGAGAGAAAAGAAGGAGAAATCATAGAAGACAAAAGAAAATTAAAAAGAAAAGAGTCTAAAAAAATGGTATTTAAATTGTAATTAAACGACACCGTTTTACATTTATAGATCCATGTGTTAGCCTGTAGCCTGACCCAAGGGTCCGCTCCTCAACCCGCAACTAGCTTTACTCATCTGCTTTATTTTGTTTGTTTACAAAACTGCCACCAGCCTTTTTATTTTGTTTTGTAATTAAAAAAAAATTGAAATTATATATAAAAAAATATAAAAAGAAAAAAGAAAATCAGGAAGAAAAGGAAAGAGAAGAGAAAAATAGTGAGGTGAAAAAAAAAGGAAAAAAAGAAGAAAAAGACGTAGAAAGGAAATTGACGAATTTCCATCCGACTGTTTATGCTCTTGTTTTTTAAGCAAACTTCTCCGGTTGTCCAAGTAAGCAAATTTTGATTTATTTGTTTATTCTTTTATTTGTTTGTTGTTAATTCTTTTGAGAAACTAAAGAATTTTTGAAGACAATTGCACTTTAGCTGATGTTCTATTTCGCAAATTCCGAGTTGTGTTTTACATGGTGTTGCATTTCCATGAACAGAACCATTTCCTTACCAGTCTTGGCTGATATTGATCTCTGGTTGGTCGTCCCTCTGCTGGATTTAGTGGTTTCTGATGGCTGACTTATGCCATGTGCCTCGTGTTCTGGTTGATGCTGCATGCCATGCTGTGCTATATATGTTGCTCACTCCTGCTCTCATCGCTGTTTAGTCATGCTTTTGTAGTCCCTGGCTTGATGGGCATACATGGATGTATGCTGCATGCCATACTGTGCTATATTTATATTTATCAATAATAATAATATTGTTATTATAACCATAATAACAATATTAATATCAATAAATGAATAATATCATTAATATTTTAATGTCAACAATAATAAAACCAAATCACCGACTATATGATATACGTTTGTTGACTTGTTGTTTTTTAAATTGCTTTGCCCAACAAATTGGGAAATTAATACACATAATTAAAATAAATAACAAATTAGTACTACAGTAAAACAATTTGATGAAATAATACACTTTTACATGTTATTGTTATTATTGAGAACCGTGACATTTAAATAATTAGTACTCTCACATAAATAAGAAATATATGACGACACAATTCTGACAAAATAATTACTCGCTTGGAAAAAATCTCACGTAAATAAGAAATATTTGACGACACAATTCTGACAAAATAATTACTCGCGTCGAAAATATCTATAGTTAACGAGTCAGAAGAAGACAAGTAGAGAAGGAGAAAGTGTGCTATAGTGAAAGAGGGAGATGAAAGTTGAGTGTTGGATAGAGAACAATAACCAGGAGTTAGCCGAAACAAATACTAGAATATACAATAATAATAAAAAAATCCAGTCCTAGCTGATCCTTTTTCAGGTGAAGGAATCGATGGATTTGGGTCATTAACCTAATCTATATTAATATTAAGTATATTAATAAATAAGAAAAAAAAATAGAAGTTAATAAATTATACTTAGGCAATGAATAAAGAACATGGTTTTTTTTTATTATTTAATATGATTATAGTGACACAAGTTATTTAGAACATGATTATTTATTTTCTTCTTTCTGTTATTTCTTTTCCAACATTATTTTTTTTATAGTAATTAAACGGAAATATTAATAAGATTTAGCCAAATAGCAAACTAATTAAAAGAAAAAACTTACTGTTTTTTCCAACACCAGAACAGGCCCACCAACATTATACTTTATAAAAAGCCAACTACATAAGTTTGTCTTTCCTTTCAAACCATTATTTATTAATTTCCTCTCTCTTTTTATTACACCTAATATTGGTCCCACCAACATGGAACATCCATTTCATTTTCAATTATATCAATTTAAAATTGACCGTATCCCATTACCCAAATTCTACACACTTAAACCAATCATTAACATTTCGTTCAGAAAATCATGAATTTAATTGCATGAATATTAAAATTTGAAGGTACAAGAGTGCCTAGAAAGTGATCAAAGATTGGTTAAAAAAGTTTAAAAATATAAAAATTAAAATTTAATAGTATATTTTTTATTGATAAGAACTTTCTTAACAAAAAAAAATTCAATTTGAGAAAAAAAGTATAAAATTATACTCACTCTACGTCTACGCCTTCACTCACTTATAACCTTCCTTCCCTTACTACTTTCGAGTGTCTTTGTTTTCCTTTCCTTTATTCTTATAATGCTCATAAGTTAGACTAATGTTCTACTCAATATGTGTTTTTAAGCTATAATTTATCTCACATAGGCTATCGTTGTTTGAATTTTCCTCTAATCATATTTACATCTCTCGTCATGTTTGTTTTCATGAATAGTATTTTCCTTTTCTTGAGTCTGACCAAGTCTCTACCTCTACTCACTCTGCATTTACACCTTCACTCACTTATAACCTTCCTTCCCTTACTACCTTCTCTGTCATAATCTATTTCTGTGTTATTCCCTAAATGTATGTTTTTTTTCTAAGAAAAAATTAAAGACTAACATTTTGGCAAAAGCAAACTGGTATGATTTTAAATATAGAAAAATCAAGTTACAATTTTGGATGAAATTGGGAGCCTAATTGTATCTCATTTTACCTAAAACTAAAGAGACAATGCAAATTCAAGGTTAAATTAAATCATTATTGGATGACCTTATATAAAAATTAAGCCCATGGACAAAATTAGATTTTTAATAAGTCAATTTGATTTAATCATGAGCCAAATTAAAATTTAATTATGTTTAAGAATTAATTTGGGTTCAATTGAAGGATTTAATTTAGTGAAATGACTTAATTATACTTTAAATATGTCAATTTAATTTTATTGAAGGCTTTATTGGTGAAAAAATAAGTTTGGGATCCTAATTTGAGGTTAATTGAAAAGATTTGAATTTTAGGAGAATACATTTAGTTTTTACCAAGTCTATTGATGAAAATCAGGGGTAAAAGTTCAAGAAAATCAAAGTTTTTGGGTCAATTTAGAGCTAAATTGAAGAAATTCGCAGTCAATGACTATTTTGAAAAAGGAGTTGAAATTGAAGTTCCTCGAGGGATACTTTGAAAAAATTTGAAAGTTTGAAGCCAATCAAGGATGTAATTAAGAGAAATCAGAAATTGATGAAGTAAAATGTACTTTGCTAAAAAAACACCGTTTTGGAATTAACTGTTCATCTTCTTTTCCAATGGCATCCATCCCGAGTTGTTTTATGCTCCATCTGTCTACTGAATTGGACAAAACTGTTTTGTCACGAAAATGATCATCTAACACTTGACTACACATTAATTAGTGTGATCCGTTCTGGCTAATTGACACCATAACAGCTATGACACCACCCTAAAGTAGCCAACCCAACCGACCCTTTTCCTGCAACAATTCTGACACCTCATGATCACTGTTATTAAACCTGAATCGGCCCGGCGGATCAATCTGTGACCCGGTTGACCCGGTGGCTTGACCGGTTCGAGTTTGTTACAAGTTCAGCAGGTGTAACAACCTGACAAAACTTGGTTGACCCAGTGGGCCAACCCATGACCTGGGCCAACCCGGATGAAACCCAATGGTTTTTTTTTCAAATATAGTTTTTCCTATACCCCTCTTTTTCATATTTTTTTAGTTGGTTATTAATACTTTTTAAAGTTTACTATATAAATATTAGAAAAATATTTTATTTTTTCAATGTGAGATTTGAAACATTTAGTATATATACTCTATTTTCCCAAGAAAAAAAATTATTTTTTCAATATGGGATTTGAAACCCTTTTGTATATATACTCTATGTTCCCAAGAAAAAAAGTTATTTTTTTAATGTGGGATTTGAAGTCTTTTTGTATATATAATTAATATTCACAAGAAAAAAGTTATGTTTTTTCAATAGTAACATAATATCTTTTCAGTGTGGGATTTGAAACCTTTTAATATATATACTCTATATTCCCAAAAAAAAATTATTTTTTCAATGTGAATATATACTCTATGTTCACAAGAAAAAAAGGTTATGTTTTTTCAATATGGAATAAAAACAACATTTTAGTTTAAATACTTCAACTTAAAGGGCTAACATAGTATCTTTAATATATGAGATTTGAAGCCCTTTAATACATAAATTTTATATTCCTAAGAAAAATTTATTTTTTCAATGTGGAATTTGAAGCTCTTTCATATATATATATATATATATATATATATATTCTATGTTTACAAGAAAAAAGTTATGTTTTTTCAATGTGGGATTTGAAACCCTTTAATATATATACTCTATGTTCCCAAGAAAAAAGTTATTTTTTCAATGTGGGATTTGAAGCCCTTTTATATATATACTCTATGTTCATAAGAAAAAAAATTATGTTTTTTCAATGTGGGATAAAAAACTTTTTAGTTTAAATACTTCAACTTAAAAGGATAACATAATATCTTTTCAATGTGGGATTTGAAGCCCTTTAATATACATACTCTATATTCCCAAGAAAAAAGTTATTTTTTCAATGTGTAATTTGAAGCCCTTTTGTATATATACTCTATGTTCACAAGAGAAAAAATATGTTTTTTAATGTGGGATTTGAAAACCCTTTAGTATATATACTCTATGTTCCTAAGAAAAAAATTATTTTTTCAATATGTAATTTAAAACTCTTTCATATATATACTCTATGTTCAGAAGAAAAAAAGTTATATTTTTTCAATGTGGGATAAAAAACTTTTTGGTTTAAATACTTAAACTTAAAAGGATAACATAACATCTTTTCAATATAGGATTTGAAGCCTTTTAATATATATATAGTCTATGTTCACAAAAAGAAGTTATTTTTTCAATGTGGGATTTGAAGAAGGAAGTTATTTTTTCAATGTGAGATTTGAAGCCCTTTAGTATATATATTCTATGTTCACAAAAAAAAATATATTTTTTTTTTAATGTGGGATAAAAAACTTTTTAAAATATTATTTTAAACTTTATTATTTACAACATGTATAGCCTATATTCATATAGATTTTTTCTTAATTTTTGCATATGAAATATTAAAACTTTAAACATATTTTTTATTTTTTTCAAGTTGATTCGGGTTAACCCATGAAACCCAGGACCGGGCCCCTTAATCGGGTCAACCCCCGGGCCGGGTTGATAACTATGCCCATGATAGCTACTTTAAGCCAATGGTTAGGATCATTCTAGGTTGAATAAACAACTAAGATTTGGTACCAGTAAAGACAAAACATTCATCTTCTACCTCCTATAAGTAAGGGTGGATTTAATGGCATGAAGGAGGAGAAATCAAAGTCCAATGTTGACAAAAAATCAGCCACTTCCCCGGCCATTATTACTCTACTCTCCCTTTACCACAACCTCAGCCACTATGACCTTGCCTCCTCTGCACCATTATGGGCCATCAACGCTTCTACCTTCTTCATGCAGGACCTCTCACCTATGACAGGAAGAAAAGAAGCGTTGATGGATGAGCCGAGTTTAGCCCAGAAAAAGAAGAAAAGAAGAGACTGGACTTGTTGGGCCAATATCGATCCAATCTATTTGGCCCACCAGTCAGCCCAACTAGCTAAGTCTGACCCAAATTACTAGGCCAACGTAGTTACCCCCTGAGTTTAGACCCAACACGTGTCGGTCCAACCTAAATGGATGAGTTGAGTTCAGCAAAAAAAAAAAAGAGACTGGACTTGTTGGGCCGATATCAACCCAACTTGTTTGGGCCACCAATCAGCCCAACTGGCTAAGTCTGACCCGAATTGCTAGGCCAACCCAGCCCAATATATTTAATAATCATATAATTATAATAATAATATATATTATTATTATTATTATATATATATATATTAAAAAAACAAAATATTCAAAATATTTCTAAGTTCATTTCAAAATAATAATATATAGTATTGAGTTGTGTTTTTCCACTGTATGATACAGATCTAATATTAAAATACTGGATTTTCTCTTAAACATTTCTTAATTTAAAAATAAATGAAAAAAGTCTCAAAACTTCTAAATTAATTTCCCCTTAAAAAAAACTAAAAAAATATTTTGTTTTCGTGCATATGACCATATCCTAAAAAGTTTTCCAGATATATTTTCATAAAAAACAAAAATATTGCATCATTTTCATGATTTAGAAAAAAAAAAAAATAGATATCATAACCAGTTTATGATTATCTGTTAGGATTTTGATAAAATATCAAAAACCTTTCACCAATCATATTGTTCATTTTACGCTAGGTTTAGATGTAGACTTTAATATTTGAAGGTGTAAAACTATATAATAGAGTACGTCTTCAGTTATTAAAAATACAAAGTATAAAATAAATATGACGCTAAAATTTATACTTTAAAACAGTTAGGACTTCACATAATAAGTTAGAGAATTCCTCACGAAGATAAATCTGTTTTTTTTTTTTCCTTAGCAGGGTGCATGTAGTTACATTCTTATTAAAATTTTGTTATAAAGAACTAATCTCGATCCGGTCTGGTTATTTTTAATAGAATTTAAGCAATTGAATAGGAAAAAACAGTTTGTTAGGTGAAACGAATTACTGTTACGAAATATTCATCTACTTGACAATTGATGGAAATGATTCAAATAATTTTTTTAATAATGCACCTGTCTTGTAAAGGAATAAACGACAATGAAGAAATGCAGCTGTCTTTCCCTCTCACTATCGATTTTTCCATCAACTTTAAAGGATGCTTGGAAATTTTGCTAGCAGGTGAGTGTGAACGCAGCTAAGGCTTCACGTTTTCCGAGTAGTGTCATCCAAACTTTCTTTCAAATTCGACCCTCGTGGAAATGAAAATAATTGGTGTCACTTCTTATGTCCACACATCTTTGATCTAAAGACAAAAACTGGAGGAGAAATAAGCAAGCCACTGCAAGTTGAGGCTAGCTAAATGATCAATCATCAAATTTGTTGATACTACAAAGGAGATCTTTCTTGAAAAAGATAGCTAAACAAACATAAGTACGGATATATTAATCTGGCCCTTTGATGGCTTTTCAGTCCTGCATGCTGTCTTATCTTTGTAGAGAAAATTATAATATAAACAAAAATTGTTTTCATCTTGGGGTCTTCCTTCATGCATTTGAGATTTTTATCTTCTCATGCTTAGTGGGACGGTGAGTATTTTAGCAGGGTGATTGGTGAGTATTTTTTTATATATATAAAAGATCATCTTCAGATATAAAAAAGATGGATCCAGGATTCAACATTAAATGGCTAAAATGAAGATCTAATATTTTACAGGGATCATTATGTACAAATATACTTGATCTTTTAGAAATAATTTTAAAGTTAGGGTGCTTTCCCAACCTTTTGGGGGGACCCACAACCTCGTCGATCCGCTCTTGTCATGCTAGAATCTAGATAGCATATACAGTTGTGGAGCCATATGGGGATAAAAGGGGGCAATTGCCCCTTTAAGTTCTTAACTTTTTTTTTAAAATTTTTTTTATTAAAATATTAATATATTAAGTTAGTGAATTCTTAGTGCACGGAAAAAGGAAAGTTGTTATTATAATATAATATATATACACACAGCTCATTCCCCAAATTTTTCTCAATTTCTCTTTTGTTTCTATATCAAATCAACAGGTCCGGCTTAAAAATATAGATTCCCTGGATTAACAAAGAGTATTTCGCATTCCTACCTTTGCTATTTTATTATTTTTCATGAGCTACTGTACCACTTTATTTTTATTTTTTTTATATGAGTTCTTGTTTCTGCCTCTTTGTAAATAAATTTCTCATCAAATAAGCAATTACTCTATTTTTTTCTTTATATTTTAGGTAAAGTTTCTTTATTTATTTCATTGTTTAATTTTAATTTTATTCTTTTATAATTAGTTATTAAAAATATTAGGGTTTATGATAATTTAGGGGTTTTGATATGAATATGTTCAAATATATTGAAAATAAATGTTTAAATCTACTAATTTAATCAATTAAATATTTCTTTTTTATTATAAAGGAATAAATTAATATTTATATAAAATCATTATTCTTGACATCTCTTGTATTGACATAATAGTTTATTGAAATTTAATATTTTACATAATTTGTTTGTAAGCAAAATATCAAGTAGAAATCATGTTTTTCAAGAACTGTTCCTCTTACACATACACCAGGTATTGCTCCTCAATTAAATATCTAGAAATGATTAAGTATAATTTAATCAACATATTTATTATATGCATATAGATATGTATTGAAATAGGTTTTGATTTTAATAAATTGATGTGTATTTTGGTATGAATTTCAAATGAAAGATTTAGAATTATTGTGTAACTCAACTTACTTTTATTTAACAGTGAATTATTGTATAGTTGTGTTAATTATTATATAGACACTAATGATGATAAAAAAAAAATCTAGCAGGTTCATATTAAACTAACATGCCACTAAACAAGTATTTAAAGTGTAAATTCTTTGAGGATGAAGAGTTAATCAAAGCTTCAAGTCATGTAACTCCATCAAGTTCAAAGAAAAGTTATATTGAAATCAACCCCGACAATTATAATGCACGTTTTTTAGTTTAAAAGTATTTTTAAATTAAGTTTACTTGATATGAATTAGTATATATGTTTTGAATTGATTTTTAATGTGTGTGTGTATATATATATATATAATATAGTATTTGTTAATAATTTATCTTCTCATTGAAAAAACTCTAGCTCCGTCACTGGGCATATACAAGTCGCTTAATTATATATTTATAATCACTGTCATATGCATTTGGGTAGATAAGGCAAGAGACATAGAGAGAGGGGTGCTGCCATATATAGGAAAGAGGCTCGCGCGCTGCTACCGACCACAAATACAGATGCAGTCTTCTGATCTCTCTCAGGTCAGCACTAACTAGTTTTGTTCTTTGAAATGCTTAGTTATTTGAAATGTTTACGTATGATGATTTGGATTTGGTTTAAGCTCTGTATACATTAGGTGGTTCAATATATGCATAGGCATTATTTCCACAAAGTTTACCTTTTCCCTATAAAGGTACACGGTGTATGTAGTTCGATTTTTATTGTATTTTTTTTAAAAAAAACTAAACAAGATCCGGTCTGGTTTTTTTTTTTTTTAGAATTTAAGCAATTGAACATATATATATATATATATATATATATATATATATATATATATATATATATAGGATTGTAATTTTTAAAACATATTTTTTAAAAAAGTTGATTTGCTTAATTATCTTTTAGTTTTCAGAGTATATTTTATATACCGCTACTATTTTTCTAAAAATAAACGACCTTAATATGAATATAGAGACACATGACATATTAACATTGATATAATTAGTTATATGAATTAAGAAATAAAATTAACATGTAACATACAAAAATAAAAATTATATTATAATACAGTGTCCATGTACACATATATTTTATATATTGTCATTATCAATAGAAAAAAACTACCACTTGTATTTTCTTAGTACGAATTATATCACTTGCATTTTTAAACTTATATGTAACGGTGTGATATAAAAATAATAGAAAAAACTTAAACAGGTAAAAAAGTTTTTTAAACAAAATTCTCCAGGAAGTGATTTTTAACATTGATTTTTATTATAAATCCTTCTTCATCAAGGATTCCTACATTAACTAGGATTAATCTTTTAACTAATATTAAAACACTTACAAACTCTAAATCCTTTTAACCTAAATCCTAGTTAATATTGAACTTCAACATAATCCTCTTTTCCAATATAGGAGAGTTTTTCAAAGTAATCCTCTGGTCTAGAGGACATATGTAGATGTGTTTGTTCTGCTTTTCCTCACTAAGTACCTCTTGGTAACTTCTTACATCGATCCCTTTCACTAATAGGCACTTCAATAGTTGATTTAGGTTTTGATCTGGCTGGAGCATTGTTCTCTCTTGAAACCTTTTTAGAGTGTTTAGCGAAAATAGCCTTTAGTCCGTGACATTCAAACCAAATGTCATTCACACTCTCTAGCAAAACTTTATCAGATAAGCTTGATGTTATTGTTAATTATCAGATAAACTTTATCAAAGTAAATTTGTGGCACTGAGATATTAAAGGAGTGGTTATTCTAGGTTTTGGGGTTAGGAACACTGCGCTTGTGTGTCAGATGTGGTTGTTTTTTTGGGTCAAGGTGGCTGCTGGGATGAGATTTTTTGTTATTTGTTGATCTGTAGGATGTTGTGTTTGTTCGAATTTCCGAAATAGTGACCATAGGTGAAGGAGAGGGTACAAAGAAGGCAGAGTTTCTCTCACTACCGAAAAATAAAAAAAGATTTGATCATTATAAGAACCAATTTTTATAACATGAAATTTGATTATATACATAAACGTTTTACATGAATAAAATTTAGCTAATTTTTATTAAGTTTTAAGTTCCCCCACGGATATAATTTTGACTTCTCGTTAGTCTAAATCGTTAATTTAAAACTCTGTTAAAACTGATTAATTAAATTCATCTCACAGTGCCCGCCCCGTATGAATAGGCATGCTTTTGGACGATAGAGTTAGTTAATATAAAACCCTTTTTTTTTTGTTGCTTCACTCAATAATGTTCCTTCTTGATCATGACCTCTTCCCGGAAAGGAGAAAGGGCGGGATTTAAAAGCTCGAGAATTAAATAATATGCTTACAAACAAATTATATAATTTTCATATAAATTGATGTGTTAAGTAAATTGAGTGCACATTTTCAAAGAGTAATTATTACAGTTCATATGAAATTTTCGTAAAATTTTCTTATAGCATTGCTCTAAAAAGTTACACGGACAAGTATAGTACTGTAGTTGTATGGAAAAAGTGCATTAATTTCGTGAAATAAGATGGAAATGACTATATTAGTTTGGTAAAATATATGTCAAAAAGTGCCTTATTCTGATGAGGGAAAATTGAATAAATTAGAATTAGTTGAGAGATAGTTTTGTGTATAATTCGTTGGATGCATAATAGTGGCAGCCATCCTTTATATTTATATTTGTAGGGTTGTGTACAATATAATGATGGAATGTATTACATACTATAACTATTACTATGTAGAAGTGTTTATATTGAATTCAAACTCTTTTCTTAATAGAATATATATATATTGGTTTGTTTTCACGGAACTTGCAGACTGAAAAGGATAAATTTGCTGCAAGTTCTTCAAACATGGAAGAAATTGAACAGGCAAGAGCATCAAGATTTGGAAAAGATATTGATGTAGAAAGTGAAAGTGATTATTGCACACCCTTTGCTATTGTACAAAAGCTGCGAAGTAAGATATTGGAATCGTTGAGCTCTCAACAAGACCGGGGTTTGTGCTGTATCTACCGGGTGCCATATTCGATTCGAAACATAAAACCGGAAGCCTACACTCCACGACTGATTTCAATAGGTCCTATCCACCGCGGCAGTAATGAAAGAATAGAGGCCATGGAAAAACAAAAAGTGATGTATTTCAAAGAGTTTACTGAACGGCATAATATGGACGAGGAGAAAATTGGGAATCTTGTGAGAATAATTCAGGAGCTCGAAGAGGCTATCCGAGCGTCTTATTTAATGAACTTAACCGGAATTAATAGATCTGATTTCATACAGATGATTTTGCTGGATGCTGTCTTCATCATTGAGTTTTTTAAGGCTTCAAATGATGATAGAGGTCCTAATAAAACTTTAGAGCCCTGGATGATATTTGAAATACGAGAAGACTTGATGCTACTTGAAAACCAAATACCTTTCTTCGTTATTCAGAAAATATTTGACCAGGTCAATGAAGCTCCCAGAGATGCAAAAGGATCTTCTTTGCTTGATCTTGCTGCCATACATTTTGGCAAATATACGTTTTCAAAAGAGAATGAAACGAGCTTCGAGAAAATCAGTCATTTCACTGATTTACTAAGGCAATTCATGTTGTGTGGAGCCAATACAGGAATATTTGATTTTAATAATCCTATCAAGCTGAAATATAGTGCCGTAATGCTTCGCAAGGCGGGAGTGAAGTTTCAGGCCACCGAAGACAAATGCTTGGTCAACATAACATTTAAGAAAGGAGTGTTGAAAATACCGCCCTTGGAAGTTGATTACAGTTTCGAACGTCTTGTACGAAATATCATGGCCCTGGAGCAGCGCCACAAACCGTCTGAACCTCACCTATGCAATTACATATATTAAGTTTATGGACCAACTTATTGACAGTGCAGAAGACGTGGAATTGCTGGTTAAAAGTAAAATTATTCTCCACAGGCTAGGTAACGATACCAAAGTTTCAGATATGATTAACTCGCTTTGCGAAAAAGTTGGTGACACTTATACTTGTTATGATGATATCTGTAAGGAGATGAATGCCCACTATGAGAACCGCTGGAACAGTATAATAGCAACCTTGCATCTTGTATATTTCCCCAACGTTTGGAGAGGTACGGGAACCTTTGCAGCAGCTGTGCTGCTGATCCTCACTTTCATGCAGACTGTAAAAGCTTTCCTGTAAGATTATATCTTCCTTAGTTTGATTACTCCTACGTAATGATTGATTGGATTCTTATTTTTAATTTCCTATGAAAATTGTTGTTAAATTTTGGGTTTGTGTACTTCTGAACTAATAATGTTGTAGCAAATTCATGTTGTATTGTCCTAAAATTGAGTTTGTACTTTGTGCCCTGTATATGTGATGTCCTTTACTCTCAAAATTCTCTTCTTTTAAGCTCATCTTCAGATTAAATGGAGCTGAAGAATTAATGCATGGTCTCAATTTCAATTTCCAGTTTACCATGTAGCAGATTTGTCCATATTTTTCCTCCTCCTTTGTATATCTCCATTAAATGCCAACCTACAACCACCAACTTCCACCTTACTTATTTAACACTCCCAACTCCCGATCTCCACCCAATCCTCACTATACCTATAAATAGGAGGCTCTCTCCATTGTTGTATATCATCCAAGAGTGAAGAAAACAATTGAGATGGAGCGTGCAAGAAGAGAACAACTTGTAAGAGAGCAAGAGAGATAAAAAGCTGGGTTTCAGATTGTATTGGGGTCTTGGTGAGTGATTGTATCATTCCTGCAATATAGTGAATTTGTGTTTGCTTCAGATCCTGGGTGCACAATAAATTGGTATCAGAGTGTCGGGGAAGGTAGAACACCAAAACACACATCTTAACACCTCTCGGTTCTAAGTTGTAGAATTTTCAAAGTCTTCAGATCTTGATCTTGATTACACCATCATATTAGTCTCATCGATATGATCCGAAAGATATCAAAATCGTAAAAACCAGAGTTAAAACAAGTCATGTAGAGCTCAAGAAATTTTGCTGAAGCATCATTGAAGCTGTCGGGAAAACCAGTCCATCGAAGAAGATGACCGGAGTTTGCTGAAGAAGATGATCGAAGATCATCAAAGAAGGTGAAGAGACCGTTGAAAAAGATGGTGCCACATAGGTGCCACGTCGTTCTCGAGTCATTGTCCATGTCATTAAAAAATCCTCACGTTGCCACATCATCAGCCTGGTCATCTAATAGAGTGGAATATTTCTTCATCAATTGGAGGAATATTTCTTGGTTATGATGGAACATTATCTTCACAATTGTTGAGTCATTTATGGTCCCACATGTGGCACCTCTTCTAAAGTACTAATTATTTATCTGGATGAGCGCTCTTGTCATCATGGTATTAGATTTTATTTGTATCCATAATGATCAAATAACTTGGAAACAAGTTTGAAATCATTCTGATCGTATTTCAAATGACCTTCAATTGATCAACACAATTCTAGCCTAATGAATGGTCCAGATTTATCAGCTTATCTGGTTGCACATGAGACTGGTTTCACCCATTCCTTTCTTTTGGCGCAGATCATATGCGGGTCGGCTTATCCTCGGCTCGGCTTGGCTTATGGCTCAATCATGATTGGTTGGACCCACCATGTTGATATGGAGCTTATTGGTCGCTTGTGTGGCATGATGATGTGGTGTTTTATTTAGGTTGAATTTTCTAGGCAAACTTTTTAAGTGAATCGAATTACTGTTATGAAATATACATCTCCTTGACAATTGTTGGAAATGATTCAAATCAATTTTTTAATAATGCATCTGCCTTGTAAGGAAATAAACGACAACGAAGAAATGCACAATCTTTCCCTCTCACTATCAATTGTTCCATCAACTTTAACGCAAGGTTGTCAATTTCGTTTCAATAAGTGTTTTATTTTTTCAATTGGAATAGAATGTTTCAGTTTCGGAATGTTTTGACGTGCTGTTTCGGGGTTATATTGTTTATATATATATATATATATATATATTCAACAAACATAATTCAAATTCAAGATAAATTAATTATAAATTATGCAATACAAACATATTGCCAAACAAATATAATTTCAAAATTTAAAATATTTCTAAATAGTCAAGATTATATAGATCTTTAACTTAAAGTAATTCAACTTAAAAAAAATATCAAAATATTATGCAAGTAAAATGTTTTAATAAAAAGATTTTAAATATAAAGTTAGGTCAATGTTATCAAGTGGCTAATGGAATCTAAAGTATCCCTTATTTTGCTCAAATTCCTACAAAGTATAAACATGAAAAAAAAAAAAACAATATGAATATAAACCGTATATATTAATGATAAATATAATTTTAAAAAATTAATATTATTGTTAATGAAAATAGTAATAATAATTTCAACATTGTTATTAATATCATTGCTATTGAAAATAGTAATAAAAAAGAGCTTTTTATAATCGGGTGGTTTAATTGATGAAATTGAGTAAAGTTTAATTTGATTCAATGGCTTTTTAAGAGCGGAACGGAACATGTGGAATGAAACCGGAACATTTCGGATGGAATTTAACTGAAAAATCCGGAACGGACCGAGATTTAAAATGAGATGAAATTTATTTCGTTTTTTGAATTAGTATGGAATGTTTCGGCCATTCCGGACAGAACGGAACGAAATTGACAACCTTGCTTTAAAGGACGCTTGGAAATTTTTAACTTCACATGCTCAGTGGGTTGATCGGTGGGTTTTATATATATATATATATATAAAGGACTATCTGCAGATAGAAAAAAAGATGGATCCAAGATTCAACATAAAATTAAGGGCTAAAATGAAGATTTAATAATTTTACAAGGATTATTATGTACAAATATACTTGACCTCTTAGAAATCATTTTAAAGTTCACATTTATATATTTATAGCCATTTTCATATGCATTTGGGTAGACAAGAGACTTAGGATCTGTTTGGAATACGATTTAAACGTGTATTTTTATATTTTAATTTTTTTATTTAAAATAATTTTTTTAAAAAATAAAATAAATTATTTTGATGTATTTTTAAATAAAAAACGCTTTGAACCATAACTAATACCATAATTCTAAGTAAATGCTTAGAGAGAGATAGAGAGAGAGAGAGATAAAGGTACAACAATATATAGGAAAGAGGCTCGCTTCTTGGGATCCTATATACAGACACAGTCCTGCTGGGTTCAACTTTAGATTACTATGGGTAAAAAAGTTTAGGTTAGGCTATTCGAAATCTGATCTCCACTATCTAGATTATAGATCCTCATATCGTAATTGTATCTATAAATTCTCAGCTAAATTGATCCATATATGACGCATATAGTAGCATTTGATCAAAACTAGATAAATCACCCAGATACTATTTATGAGAAGCTATACATATAGTAGTATTTGATAATGTTGATTTATGTAAGTTTGAAGCTCAAAAGATTTTTATTTAAGAGGATGTGTTAGAAAATAATATAAATTATATCTTGAGATTTTGTCTAATAGCTTAAGTTATTGGATTGAAATGTTTATCCGAAAATCACCTTTGTGTAATGCATCATCAATCCAAAGAAATTGAATATAAGTGCTTCAAATTTGAAAAATCTGAAAATTAAACACCATGCATGTACACAAATTATATCAAATTTTCACATAAATTGACGTTTAAGTGATAACGACTGAATCGATGGAGTATACATTCGTTCCAAAAATATTAAATGACTGATCAAGAGTAATTACAACAGTTCATCTGAAATTTTCGTATGATTTTCTTATAGCATTGCTCAAAAAATTACATGGACAAATATAGTGCTTTGATTTTGTGAAATACCATAGAAATCACTATATTAGTTAGGCAAAAATATATCTCAAAAAAAAAAAAAAACAAACACTAAATTGAACTATATACCTTCCATTGATTCTAGCTTTGTTGCACCGAGCCTGCAGATTGGAAAAGGATAAATTTACTCAAGGGCTTCAAACATGAAAAACGATGTTGAACAGGCAAGGGCATCAAACATGGAAGACGATGAGTCAAGTGCTCCAAACAAAGGAAAAGTTATTGATGTAGGAAGTGATTCAGACATTGATAAGGATATTAACAACTTAAGTGCTTCAAACAAAGGAAAGGATACAGCAAGTACCTCAAGTATTTCAAACCCGGAACTCAAAATTGAGATGACTAGCAGGATTTTGGAACAGCTCCATGATAAGATGGAAGGGATGACCTCTCAACAGGACCGGGCTGATTGCTGTATATACAGGGTGCCCAAATCGCTTCGAGGCGTAAATTGGAAAGCCTACACTCCACTACTGATTTCAATAGGTCCTCTTCACCGCGAGACTAAAAGAATAGAGGCCATGCAAAATCATAAATGGAGATGTTTCAAAGAGTTTACTGAACAGGATGGGATGAATGAGGAGAAAATCAGGGATCTTGTGATCAGCATTCAGAATAAAGAAAAGTACATCCGAATCTGCTATTCAGAGAAATTCAACCGAATCAGTAGCTGTGATTTCGTAGAGATGATCCTGCTGGATGCTGTCTTCGTCATTAAGTTTTTGAACGAGTATAAACAGCCTAAGCATTTTGAGCCCAGGATGTTGTTTGACATACGAGAAGACTTGATTCTACTTGAAAACCAACTACCTGTCTCCATCATTTGGGATATATATCATGAGATCAATCGCGATCTCCGAGATACAACATCGGAAGATGCAACATGGGAATCTTTTCTTGATGTTATTACCTATGCTGTTGGTAAGCACACAGGCGATCTTGCTACGTTTCATTTTGAAAAGCACAAGTTTTCACAAGTGGCGGAAACCAAACAGAGTGTAAAGGGAAGCAAGCATTTCACTGATTTACTAAGGAGTTTTATGCTGAGGGGATCCATTGAACGAACTTATAGTTTTAATCCTATCAAGCTGAAATATAGTGCGGTCATGCTTCGCAAGGCAGGAGTCAAGTTTCAGGTCACCCAAGACAAATGCCTGGTCAACATAAAATTTGAGAAAGGAGTGTTGAAAATACCACGCTTGGAAGTTGATCACAGCTTCGAACGTCTTGTACGAAATATCATGGCCTTGGAGCAGTGCTGCTACCAGCGAGAAGCTTACGTATGCAGTTACATTAAGTTTATGGACCATCTTATCGACAGTGCAGAAGACGTGGGTTTGCTAGTCGGAAAGGGAATCATTCTCCACTGGCTAGGTGACGATGCCGCAGTCTCAAATGTGATTAACAATTTTTGCGAAAATATTGGTAACAATTACACGTGCTTTGGTGATATCTCTCAAGAGATAAATGCCCACTATGAGAACCGCTTTAACCATAGAAAGGCAACCTTGAAACTTGTCTATTTCCCCAATATTTGGAGAGGTACGGCAACTGTTGCAGCTGCTATCCTGCTGGTCCTCACTTTCATACAGACTATAAGTTCCGTAAAATCGTTATAATGATTTTATCTTGCTTAGTTTCTTTGCTCCTACGTAATAATGGATTGGATTGTTATTGTTAATTTCCTTTGAAAAATGTTTTTAAATTTTGAGTTTGTGTTGTTCTGAACCAATAATATGATGGTAATCCATAGATATTATTGATGAAAGCTAGCAATTTAGACTACAAGTTTTATCCATGATCTAAGCTCAATATTACCAAACAAATTAAATTTATTGGGTGTCAGCCCATATTAAATTAAAAACACAATCTAAATACATTTCATGGTTCTCACTTGTAGAAAACAAATTAACTAAGGATATTTTAAGTAATTTTCATTTTAATTTTTCAAAGATATCCTTTAAATAAGGGATATTTGCGATAAATTGCACATAACTTGTCTATAAATAGACAACAAAGTCACCATATCAAAGACACAAGCATAAAGACATAGATGACAAGCAAAAAAGACATAAAAAAAAACAAGAAGAAGCAGAAGACAGAAGGACAACAAATACATACTAAAGATCAAATACAAATATTTGAGTTCTCTCAAAGAAATTCAAGTCTATTAAAAAGATAAAGGATCAAATTCATTACATTCATCAAATCAAATCAAGTTAAGATTTCACACGGTTATGGAGATGCTTTCTAAGGATTGTGTCCATCATATATCTCTTTAAATGAAGGAGCTGAAAAGATCTATCAAGTAAAGAGATGTTTAGATCACCATGGTGATGGACCAACTAAAAAAATAAAATCCACAAATTGAAAGCACCCAAAGGATCATAGATCCATCTTGAAAGAATACTCATCAAGATCCTTTAGAAAGCTAATATTCTCCTAAAAAGCAACCAAAACAAGAGCAACATGATCGAATAATAGTATAAAATGCTTTAAGGAACACTATTGGATCACCATTGGGCTCACTTACTCCGATCGTATATGATTGTTGATATTATCCATTCTTAAGTCATATTCTAAGCATATCAATGAAATGAGGATGCCACCAAACTATCAACCTTTAAATTTCCAACAATTTAAAAGTAAAGGTAATTCAAAGCAATATATTGCTTATTTTATGGGGACTTGTAATAATAAAGGAACCTAAGGAGACTTACTGGTGAAGAAATTCATCTAGTCCCTGGAAGCAAAAGATTAGTATATTTAAAAGTCTATTGTTATTTACAATCAAAATGAAAAGTTAATAAATCCAATTTATTTATGACTTTGTCTAAATCCAATTTATTTTATTTACAATGTCATAATCTACCAAATTACAATAAAAAATGAGATATAAAAAGTTTAACTGTAGATTGTTTTTTATTATATCATATATTTATATATATATCTTATCAATATACATATAATATAAGTATTTTAAATATAATATTATAGACATATAATCTTGTTAAATATTTTTGAAATAAATTTCATTTTTAAAACCTTAAATATTTGTTTTTTTAAAATTAATGCCAAATTAGTTAGTGGTGTTAACTAAGAGTTTATTTTGTATGAGGTTGTGGAAAGAGAGATTTGTGGAAGGCGTATTTATAAGAAGTTTATTTTGTGTTAAAAAAAGTGTTTTCTAGAATTAAAAAAAAAAAAAAACACTTTTCTAGTGGTTGGAAACTAGTTTCTATAATTTATCAAACATCAGGAAACTTGAAAACTACTTTTTAGGAAAAGTGGTCACAAACAAGGCATACTTCTTCATGATCACATCAATTTTAAGCCAAACGGGCATTGACGGTGATAATTTTAAATCTTAAGAAGAAATTAAGATGGGTTATTTTAAGATTTTGATTTTTTTTTTATTAAAATGTAGGAAATTAAGTTGCCAAGCGGGCCGGGAAGAGGAATTGATCAAAGCCGTGTATCAAATTGCGCGCAATTAACTCAGTTTTAAAAAATCATGAAAGATAATATTAAAACTCCAAATATTTGTTTTTTAATTTATTAATTTTTTTATATAAAATATTAAAACTCCAAATATTTGTTTTTTAATTTTTTTAGGTTGACTCTAAACCCAAAACTCGGCTCTTTGACATAATCAACTCCCGAGCCTAGTTTAATAAATACTTGCTATTATAAATATCATCACTTTGTTAATATTATTAATTTCATTATTATTATTATTATTATTATCATTTTTATTGAAATCATCATCTTTATATCATCATTATAAAAGCTACCACCAATATTACCACAACAAATCATGATCATTTAATTGACTTTCATCATAATTTTTTACTTATTTATTTATCAGAAATTATAAAATTTATTAGATGAAAAATATTTTATGTTATATTAACAAAATATTTAATTACCCAAACCAAACTCCCCTTGAAAATATAAAAAAGAGTTTCATAAGGTCCACAATTTGATGGTATCTTATATATTGGATCTTTCATAGTTTGTCCACCTTTTTTTTTTAATTAGTGTTGTTGAAAAAAAAGATACAACCATCATTAATTATTGAAACATCAAGTAGTGCCCAAAAAATACAAAAATTAAGACATTAAACAGAGAGCCTTATCATTTTGTTCAAATGCTATTGGTATGATACCACTGACAGAGAAATTAGAGTACATCCTCACTATGGTATGGTCGAAATCAATTCAAAAGCTAGACTCCGCAACGTAAACTATGTCTTTGTTTTCGCAAAGCAATATCAACAAGTTTATTACACATACACCCCTTCCTTTAGAAAGGCCCGATCAAGAGTCGATTGGTTATCCGTTTTAAAAACAAAACCCGGGGGTCGTGTCGAGGTTGTTCAGGAAGAGAACGAAGACACAAGTGTACGAGATGAAGTCTTTCAAGTTAGTGAGTTGGTTGAACCATATCGAGTTGCTCATTCGATTGACTTAGAAGAAAATTCAAATTTTCGTGTTTTCGATGATAGTCTTGTTGATGTTGACGCTGAGGAGTTGAATGTTGTTAAGATTGCGATAGAGTTGATGACTGTTGAATTGACTATGAAGAAGAAGAAAATTCTGAGTAACTATCAGAATCAAGGAAAGTGAAAAGCATCTTTTTATAATGTAATATTATGGATGATATTCTGTAACATGAAATATTAATTTTATAATTGTTAATTGATGTTATTGTTTTGTGCTGGTAGTTTGTAATTTAAGTGTTTCCAGGAGGGTAAATAGACAATACAAACATATTCTTTCATGCACAGTGCACGATCACCGTGTCTCTATAGACGGAAAACATCTGTCACTATTTTACTGAGAGTTGTAAAATATTTACTAAGAGTTGTAAAATATTTACTAGAAATGCCACAATCACTGACGTCTATACCAACGAATACTGTATCCATCGGCATTTTACAGTGAGTTGAAAAATATTGACTGGAAATGCCATAATCACCGACGTCTCTATAGAAGAAAATATTTCGTCGGTATTTTATTGAGATTTGAACAATATTTACTGGAAATGCCATAATCATAGTCGTGTATACCGACAGATACATTCTGTCGGCATCAATAGGCATTTGGCAACAGTTCACAATTACATACAGACTTACCAACGGATGGTGCGAATTTCAAAGGGCAGGTATTAATGCACCTCTGACCGCGAGCACTTGCCGATAAAATAACCAATGGACTGCGAAAATTATGGAGGGTAATTAAAAAAATTTAGTGTGAAATTCAAAATTTACCGATGGATTTTTGAAAAGTCACGAACGAAATAATTTTAAATAATTATATTTTTAATTCTGTTGGTAAATCCGTCTGTAAAACTGCGCTATCAATCCCAGCGACCGTCCCTTTAGTTCATTTTTCCTCTACTTTGTTTGAGAGTTCTCTCGTTTTTGTTTTTTTCCTCTTATTTGCTGCTAAATTTTTGTTGTTTTCCGCTTGTAATCTCTAGTTCAATCTTCATCAAATTATAAGGTATGTATTTCCATTTAATATGCTTAATGATTTTTTTTTCTTTGTTTTAGTTATTGTTATTTTTGTTGTGTTTTTTGTTTTGGTGTATTTTTATAATGTAGATAAAGTCTTGAAATAAACACATTATTCAGGTAAGCATTTTTCATTCCTAAAGTCTATAGTTTTTTTTTTTATTATTTTATTGTTCAATATATTTTATTGTTTGTATTGCCATAATAATTGAATACTTTCTTGAATTTTAATTGTTATTGTTGAATTTACCTTGTAATTAGTAATTGAATATATATATATATGAATAAATTTAATTATTTTATCTCAATTTTACTCTATTATTGCATGATATGTGTTTAATTATTTCCATTGATTTTAATTGTTATTTGTATAGATGTTACGTTATATATAAAATTTTTAACTTTGCAAGAGATAATGAGTGTGTGATAGAACTTACATGTGTTCTGAACCACGTGGTAAATTGTTCATCTTGTAATTAAAAGATTTGAGATTCGATCAGCTGTGAGTTATTGGACAATAAATATTGTTGATGTTGCCTACAATGTTGTTCCAAATTATATGACTGTATGATATTACATTATATAAAGAGAACATTCTTAACAAAGTTTAATTAGTAGTATATATATACTTACTGAATAAAAAAGTTTGAGCTCATCACAGTTAAATAGAACATAATTGTGTGTTTGTTTGAACTCTAGTTTAGACAAATATTTTTCCCTTACGGTATTTTTAGGTGTAGGTCGTTCAAGATTTGAGAATATTGATAAGTTTCCACTGGAAGACACATCACCACCATCATCATGCCGTGGAACATGATTGATTCTTATTCTCAAATGAGGTTCGAAATAGTACGAGATAAATGTTGAGATCTCCTCAACAATATAGGCCTCACATATCAAAGCCTCAAAATGCGCCTTGTTCTTAACTTTTTTTCTTAAGATTGAACAAGTACTTGCATTGAATTAATAAAATATTTTCAATTAAGAAAAACAAAGAAAATATTTTTATATATGAATTACATTGCAACTGTAATATCTAACCATTCAAATGCATACATCCATCTATACTAGATCGGTTCTCCAACTTTTGCCTCAAATGGTAAATGTATGGGGAGATGCTCCATTGAGTCAAAAAAATAATGGAGGGAATATCATCTCAAGTTTATATAGTGTCTCGACGATATTTGTTTCAAGCTTCTCAATGTGATCAACATTCAACTTATTGAAGCATATATATCTAAAGAAAGGACTGACCTCCGTGAGTACATCCCATATATCTTTTGGTAACAAATCACGATAAGCTAATGGAATGCGTGTTTGCATAAACATGTGGCAGTTATGACTCTTCATTCCATACAATCTGTATTCCTCTATATTAACCAACCTTGATATGTTCGAGACATGTCCATCGAGAAAAGGCAAACTCTTAAGCCATTTATAGACTAGTAGTTGTGTATTTTTCTCTAATACGAAGCTTGCTCTTGGTTTTGTAACCCGTGACCCATCACAAACCAACTCCATATTTTTACGATTACAGAACAAAGCTATTTTAAATCTTGCCTTGATGTTGTCCTTTGTCTTCCCCTTCACATCCATGATGGTGTTGAAAATGTTCTCAAACACATTCTTTTCTATGTGCATGACTTCAAGGTTATGGCGGAGGAGATTGGTCTTCCAATAAGGAAGCTCCTAAAAAATACTTTGCTTTACCTAATTGTGAGTCAAACCAAAACCAGAAAACTTCTGCTTACCTGACTGGAGACCAAACACAATGGCACCGTACTCTGATACAACATCATGTAATTCTTCACCAGAAAGACACGGGGGTGCAACATCCTTTTCAACTCTGCCAACAAAGAAATCATTTCTGTTTTTTCTATCTTTGTAATTCGATGGCAAGAAACAACGATGATAGTAAAAAAAAGAAGCTTTACCTCCGTTTATTAGCGTTAATGCCTTGTTATTTTCCATGCAGTATGGACATGCTAGTTTTCCATGAGTACTCCAACCAAAAACCATTCCATAAGATGGAAAATCTTTGATAGTCCACACTACAGAGTTGAAAAGCCGCCCTCATAAAAAAATTATATTTCCTCGATATATCATAAGTCAAAGCTCCGAAGGACCACAACTGCGTCAACTTATCAATCAATGGTCGAAGAAAAACATCTATATTTTAGCTCGGGCTGCTCGAACCGGGTATGGAAGTAGATAAAAACATGAACTCCGGCCTCATACACATCCTTGGTGGCAAGTTATAAATTGTAAGTATGACCGACCAGCAAGAATAAGGGGCAACAAATGACCTTAATGGGTTGAATCCGTCTATACACAATCGAAGATGCACATTTCTTGATTCAGCTGAAAAGTAAGGATGCACACCGTTAAAGTGTTTCCATGCTTCGTCGTCAGAAGGATGCACCATCACTTCATCAACCGTATCATGTGATTGGTGTCATGTCATGTGCTTAGCAGTCCTTGGTGATGTGAATAACCTCTGCAGTCTAGGTGTGATTAGGAAGTATCTAAGTTTTTTATATGCCACGAGAGTCTTTTCCCTGCCAGTTCTAGGCTTGTAATGAGAATGCTCACATGTGATGCACTCGGTCAGCTCACCATTTTCAAGGTAATATAACATGCATAAGTTAGGGCACATGTTAATTTTATGGTATCCTAAACCGAGGGGTTTCATCATGGACTTTGTAGCATAGAAGTTCTCTTTCAGTTTGTTCTTTTTAGGTAAAATACTTCTCGCCCTTTCGATATTTTTGTCATAACCAGCCTCAACAAACCCGTGATCTAACTTGATGGTGAACACCTATACTACGACCGATAATTTACTATGGTTCATGCAGTCATCCCAAAATGGTTCATTAGAATCTTTCAACAGATCAAAAAACCTTGTTGCATTTGCATTAGGTTCTTGTTCTACGATTGGACATTGATTGCCATTACCTTGATTCATTCTCATTGCATCCATAACCATATTCCTCGAAGGATTATTGTCACACATCACCCGTGGGGTGTCGGCTAGTGATTTTTTCCTTCTTCGTTTGCGTTTGATTCGTTGGGAGTCGCCACCTAGTATTTCGTTAAGGGCTACTAGGAAATTCGAATGTACTGGTCTTGTCAGAGATTCGTGGGTAAGGGACTGATTGTGATTAGGGAAGGTATTAGCACCCCTAACGCACCTTACCTGAGGTAAGCTGCTTCGTGTCTTTGACGTGTTAAAGAAGTTTTAAAATTTTGTCTTTTCATCAGATATTAGAAATACAACTTACGTATAAGTTAATAATTCTTGACCGTGAGCAAATCAAAATATTAAATTCTTCTTTATTCTTTGTAATTTTATCATAAATAAAAAAAAACATTCATAAAACAAATGCAAACACACACACACACACTTTCACTATTTTTATTTTTTTTTCTTTTACATTGACATTACAAATTATAAAAATTCAAAATATATACAAAAATTACATTAAACAATTTAAAAATTACAAAAAAAAAAAAACAAAGAGCCACTAAAATAGAAGCAGGAACAGTGCGGCCACATGAACAGTGCTGGAAGGCTTCTGGGGTTGCCAGAATAGTGGCGGCACGTCTTTTCCACACGCCATCGCCACTAGCAACACGTGGGTTCACGCGCTGCCGCGAGAAAGAACTTGGAAATAGTAGATCAAGAATGACTTCTTCTTCTCTGTTTTCCTAAACCGTCGGTGACCTGCAGAACAAGGAAAGAAACGCACACAACAATTGATTTTAGTTTTTCTTTCTTTCTTGTTTATGGATCTTTTTTCTTCTTCTCCATTTTAGATTTGTTTGTCTCTCTACAGATCTGTTTTTCTTTTGGTTTATCCTTCTCTGTTTCAGACGCCCAGGCGGCGAATGGGTTACTGTCGACTGCTGTGCAACTGCTGGTGGCCGGTTTGATCTGTGATGGCTACGGTGGAGCTGTGGTGGAGAGGAAGTTGGCGGCTGTCTTGATGCAGGGGAGGTTTTAGTCTGTTTTGGTTTTGTGAGGAGGAATTTGGTGATGGTTGTGGGGTGTTGATGACCAGGAGAGGGATGTTATGGTTGGGTGATGGGGCTGCAACCGAGAGAGGGATGAGGGGAAGATGGAAGTGAAGGTTTAGGGGGTTATGTGGGTATGGACTATTGGCTGAGGGAAGAACAGTTGATGGAGGGGTGATGGGGACAGTCTCGGTGCAGGTAAAGAGAGAGGGTTGGTGGCGACTGCTTTGGCTGGTTCTCTGTGGTGGCTGAGAGGTGAGGGATGATGGGCATTGGTCAGTGGCTAGGAAGAGTGGGGTTCTGTGTTGTGGCCTCAAAGGAAAAGGGGGACGGCCGATCTCTGTTGAACAGGGAAGAGAGGCTAGCTGAGATGAAAAAGAAAATGTGAGATCGCCGGGGAAGAAGCAAATCCCGAACCAGTGGGGGGGCGCGGCTGGTCTTGTTATTTTTGCCAAATGGGGGCGCCGACTTGGGTCAAGAGATAGGTTTTTTAGGGTTAGGTTTTTTTGTATTATCTCTCCAATGTGCAAAATTGTCCCCCCTCCATCTTGAGTGTGTTGAGGAGACCAGTATTTATAGGTAAAAATATTGCTATCTTTTCAAACTTGGTGCCTCAACTTCTTTCTTTTTCATGTAAATTTGATTTTTCTTGTTTTTTTGGATTTTTCAATATCAACATCGACTCGAAATGAGGAAAATCGGCAATTTTAAAAATAACACGTTAAAAGTCAAATGCGTTCTAAAAACCTTTGAAAATTTAAATTCTTTTGAGACGATGCTAAAAATTCTAAAAATGATGCAAATATATTAAAAAAAAATGTATTTTTTGGATTTTCGATGTTTTTTTCTCTATTTTTGGATTTTTCTGAAAATTTATCAAAACATAGGTCAAAAATTGGGTAGCAACAATTATTATTGTCATTTTCAACTCCATGCACGTTGTTAGCACTAGAAATTGACCCAACTACCCTTTCTTCAATGCCCTCATTACGAACAAATAGTTCTCCGTGTGCATGCCAACACAAGTAATCCTCCTTGAACCCCTTGTGTAAAAGATGCATCATTACAACATCTGAATGCAAATACTTCTTATTTTGACATTTCCTGCATGGAAACTTAATACCACCTCCAGTAAAATTTCTGGGAATAGATATTGCGAACAAATCATATGACAACATGTATTAATTATAATCTCGATACATCCATGCACGATTATTCATTACTTCTATCGAACCTCTATAAAATTATAATGACAACATGTATTAATTAACTATGTTAGGTAAATAAATTTGCATAAATATTGGTTTACCTCCACAATATCCAACAAACTAATTAAAACTTCTCAGAAATATGCATTATCAATTATCAACGTCCATAAAAATTAATACATATAAATTTATGGAAATTACAATTCCGCAATAGCATTAATAAAAATTAAAATGAACCCATTAAACAAGCTATTAATTATTTCACAACATTAAATATAATTCGGTAATTCAACAAAGTTTCAATAATTTACAAACAAATATAATTTTACAAATTCTAAAACAAATCATAACAAGTACAAAATTATACATTCATACTACAAGTTTGTTTGAGAAATAACAATAAAACAAGTACATACACTAACAAAATACATATACTAAAAAAAAACAATAAAATTGACATTTAAATGTTAAAATTAAAAAATATAGATTTACTTACAAAAAATGATAAAATCCATAATAAATCAGAGCACAAATGTTGTGACCACGAAACTTAAAAAAATATGACTTGTGCTGAGAAGAGGGGGATTCCCCTCAAAAAATTATAAAGGCACGACATCGGCTGGCGATTCTCGTTGTGTTCTAAAGGTTTGGTTCTTTGGAGTCGCCACCTAGTATTTGGTCACTAGGAACCCTAACTGGTCTTTTAGAGATTCTAAGGCAAGGGACTGGTTGCGTAAAGGGAAGGTACTAGCACCCCTAATACGCCCTACCTAAGGTAAGCTGCTTGGTGTTTGGTTTGCTCTATAGTCTATGGTGTTGGTGTCTTCTAAACCCGTCAATTTATTTTAGATAGAAATCTAAGAAAATTCCATGTGCCATGAAAGTTCGTTTCCTTTAGTATTTCAAGAGTTGGTGACTCGTAAACCGCAAGAAAAAGAAGAAGAAAAAAAAAAGAACGAAGAAATTTTCACAGTTACATAAAAAAACAATTTTATACTTTTCACGACTCGTAAACCGTGGAGAAAAAAATTAAAATTTTGAAATATTCTCGATCGCAACCAAAGCTTCTTTCAAACATGTGCGTTGATTTATTACTCCCGATAATATTTTGGATGTTCGTCCTTTTAAGGATTTCTTCATCCAAACATTAGCGGTGAACAATAACCACAACTTCTCCTCCCAAAATAAGATTTTTATAGTTTTTGGAATATTGGCCAATACCCTTTGGAGTTTTACAAACAGGTTGTAAAATCCACAAATGCAAGAAAATGATTTGTGTTTAAGAAATCTATGCGAAAACACATTTTCAAAACTTCCAATGTTTTTTGTATATATAAAAAGATCATTCAAAACATGCTAGTGTATTGGCCGTATGCATGAAAACAAAACATTTTTTTTTTACGAAAACTGGTGTTTTTAAACACTGAAATTATATCCCCATAGTATAAAAAATGCAAATCAATGTATATAAAAACCAACAATATATTTTTTTTTACTTTTCGGAAATTTTTTTTTTTTAAAAAAAATATATACACACACATGCATAATATAATAATATAATAATATAATATAATATATTTATAAATATATTAATATACTAACTGGGCTGGGCCGGCCCCAGCCTGAAAGTCGTTGGGCCGAACTCGGCCAAAAAAAAAACTACATGGGTCTGGGCCGGCACCGGCCCAGACCGCCGGGTTGGGCCAGAATCCTTCTGGCCCAGAGAAGAAAAATATTACAGCACGGGGGGAATTATTTTCCCCCCGCGCGCCTCCTGCATGCAGAACGATTCTGCATGCAGGAGGCCAACCTAACCCAGCTTCAGAAGAAAAAAAAAATGCACGGGGAAAAGGATAGTGTACCTGGCGCAACGGAGGCGACGGCTTACTGGTGGGGCTGCGGTGGAGGCGGTGGCAGCAGCTTAGCTCACGGTGGTTTCCAAGTAAACCGGCGGCGTCCTCCTGCTTTTTGCTTGGTTTTCTCTTCTAAATTTCCCCAGCTTCAAACTTTTCAATCTTCTCTTGGTTTTTTGGATTCTCGTTGGCTCTCTCTCTCCTCGGTTGGGTGTTTCTCTCTCTTCCTCTCTCTCTTCGTTTTTTGTTTTCTTTCCGGTTCCCTCCTTTGTTCCTCTCCCTCGTTCTCACTTTGCTTCTTCTCTATTTATAGGCATATCGGGGCATGCATGGGGGAACGAAGCGTGCTGGTCGGTCGATCGGCAGGCGCCGCTGCCAAGGTGCTTCTCTCGGGTTCGGTGGCGCGGCGGGTGGTCGGCCAGCGGCTTCGGTTTCGGGGGTCCCAAGGTGTGGGGCGTCGGGCCATGGCACGTGAGGAGAGAGGCGGGGACAAAAACCCCGGTTTTCCTCTCCTCTGCTACGCCTGCGAGGGGAGAAGAAGAAGAGAAACAGTGCCGTTCAAAACGACACCGTTTGGTCTCTATTATCCTTTTTTTTTTTTTTTTTTAAAACGCATGAAACGGCGTCGTTTTGGAGAAAACACGCCGTTTCATTTAAATGTGGCGCCAGAAATGCGCCAAAGTTCACATCAGTCCCCCAATTATTTTTGTTCCTTTCAATTGCGTCCCTGCCAATTTCGGTCTTGTCCGCCAAGTTGGCCGCCTTTTCCACTTTGGTCCTTAGCCTCTAAATTATGCAATTTAGCCCTCAATTGATCAATAAACTTCCAATTTCTTCAATTAGGCCCCTCAATCAATTCCAAACAGCCCCCCCTATCTTTGCGCCTTTTCCAAATTGGTCCCTGGTTTCGGATTTTCACAATTAAACCCCTAATTGGCCATTAAACTTCAATATTTATGCAATTAAGCCCCTGATTTGACTTAATAAAATCCTAAAAATTATAATTTGGCCCCAGAACTTAAATTTCTTCAATTTAAAGCCCAAATTGACTTAAAAAATCAATTTTTCTTGCAATCAAATCCCCTATAAATCCAATAAAAAATCAATTAAACCCATAAACATCCAAATTTGGGCTTCTCTCCTCAAAATTCAAAATTTCCTTCCCAATATGGTTCTCATCCTTCAAGAATATAATGTCAAAAATCCAATCTTTGTATCTTTATACTCCTTGACCAATTTTCTGACCCTTTTCCGAGCGCTTCTGCCTCCTGTTATTTTTCTAACCTTCTTCGGCTATTTATTTTATTTTTTTGCGGGGACCCAAAAATGGGTTACAACAACAAGTACAAAATTATACATTCATACTACAAGTTTGTTTGAGAAATAACAATAAAACAAGTACATACACTAACAAAATACATATACTAAAAAAAAACAATAAAATTGACATTTAAATGTTAAAATTAAAAAATATAGATTTACTTACAAAAAATGATAAAATCCATAATAAATCAGAGCACGGATGTTGTGACCACGAAACTTAAAAAAATATGACTTGTGCTGAGAAGAGGGGGATTTTTTTGGGTGGGGTGGTTGTTTTCTAGTTTAGGAGGGGAGAGTTGGGATGGAGAAGAAGAAAAAATAGAGGAAGAGAGGGTCGGTAGAGTGGTTATATATTAGCTCTTACCAATGGAAACACCGATGAACTCATTATGTCGGCGATTCTGTTGGTAAGTCTAACGGTGAATTGGTTAGGTCACTGTACAGAGATCCCGTTTTGAATCCCTCGATAAGTAATGAAGTTAATTTTATTTTTATAATGTATCTATCACTTTAATTTTATTAGTCTTTATACCTATCAAATATAAACATTCAAAGGATATAAGAAACATTAGATAAAACGAAGCATTATTTATTCTCCTTTTTCTCAACATTACACAATATTGAAGTTGGTTCACTAGGCTGTGAGTTATCAATATTTGCTCCTTTTTTCTAAAAAAAAAAATCAATTCTTCTTATTTTGTTCATGGTTCAACCTAAAATCAAAACATATATCATGAGAAAAAATTGATAATTTTGGTGGCTCTGCTAAAAACAAAACATAAGAAAAATTCAAGTATAATTAAGACAAACCAATAAAATATATCTAATTAATTATATATATATATATATATATATATAAATCACTATAACAAGAATTCAAAAACACATTTGATAAAACTAGTAGATCCGAGCAAAAAAACAAAAAGAAGCAAAAATAATAGAATTATAAAAAAACCTCATCAAATTCTTAACAAATATATATATAAAAAACAAAAAACAAAAACAAATTTTAAATTTGAGGGTTAGTGATGCTCAATTACCTTGATTTGTTTGATGAAAGAAAAATTAATTGATCTATGCTTGAATCTTTCTATTTGTGATTTATGTTCTTATTTCTATATTTTACCTTATATATTAGGGCTGCAGCGAGAGAAAACGGTAAAATTCATTCAGCTAAAAAGTTATTTATAACTTCATACTTTTTCTTTCCACGTAGATAGTTTTAAAGTTAAAAGATAACAAATATATTTACTATTAAAAAGGCCCACTTATTTAAATAATACATCTTCTCGCACTTAATCACTAAGCAATAAAAAGCTAACCTACATAATTAGTCATCATATTTTTTCTTTATAAGGGACGGGCCCTTGCTTGCTTCCACTTAATTCCGCCCCTGGATTCAGGATTCAACATTAAAGGGCTAAAATGAAGATTTAATATTCTTACAGGGATTATTATGTACAAATATACTTGATCTCTTAAAAATAATTTTAAAGTTAAGGGACTTTCCTAGATCCGCCCTTGTCAAGCTAGACTCTATATAGCATATAGAATTAAGTCCCTTAATTATAGCCATTGTCTTGTGGGTAGACAAGGCAAGAGACTTCGAGAGAGAGGGAAGAGGCAAGAGGCTCTGATCTTGTGCTGCAATATATATATAGGAAAGAGGCTCGCTGCTTGGACCCTATATACAGACACAGTCCTCTGATCTCCGTCCTCAGGTCAGCACTAACTTGTTCTGTTCTTTGAAATATTTAGTTTTTTGAAATTTTATGTTTTGGATTTGGTTTAAGCTCTGCAGACAATAGGTGGTTCGGTGTATGTAGTTCCATTTATTTTATTTTATTTTATTAAAGTTGGTTTGCTTAATTATGTTTTAGTTTTCCAGCATATATAAAACATTTGTAATAAATTTTGTTGTTAAAGTCATTAATTGAACTATGAGATAGCTATAGAGCAAGACTTGATTAGTGGTGGTCATCAAGTGATTATCGGTATCAATACCCATAGCAGTCACTTTAATTACCCATACTAATTTATTTAGGAGAACTAGCTACACATCTAATAAAAATGGGCAACAGTATTACAAAATAAATAAAACAAAAAAAAATTAGAAAAAAAAATAATCAGATTGTACCCAAACAAGGAGCAATAAGTATTATATATATATATATATATATATATATATAAACTAGTTGTAATGTGTTTTAAGTGATTTTCTGATTAAGTTTCATCTTGGCATCTCAATGTCATCAAATGCTTTATTAAAAACATTTTATAATTATTTGCAGTTTTCCAAGCATATAATGTTCAAGTTTATCCATATAATATATAGGTTATCTTGCAGAATTCGAGGGAAACCAGCTAAACATTTTCTAGCTTGCATTTTTCTATAAATGTCATGTCTTAAATTTTGATGTTAATGTCACTGAACTTGTTATTGAATCGGAGGTTCAACTTGAGATTACTACTAGTTAATTTGCCTACTTGTTGCTGCCTTTTTGAAATTATTTTATTGAATTCTATGGTAATTAAAACAAATATTCCCATAAAATCAAATGCTTTAAGTTCTTTGAAGAAAACATCTATTTCTCTGGTGAGAATTTCTCTATGAGAAAAAATGTCATTTTTATTAGTATCGCTCTTTTATAAATCAAAACATAAGTTAATTAAAATAAATATTAATAAAAAAATTCAATGATTTAAATGAATAAGAAAAAAAAACATATTCCTTTAATAAAAAATATCATTCCTTATTCATTCATTTTTTTTTATGAAAAAAATACATTTTGTTTTATTATAAGCATGAGTTTTTTAAATTAAAAAAAAAAAATTATTTGGATAGTTTCAACTTTGAAATAGTTGATCACCCCTTAAATAGAAGATTTGATCTTTAGAAAATATTTATTTAAATTCGAAAACAATCCTAAATTCCCTATCTTTTTTTTTTTAGATTATTTTGATGTGAAGATATCAAAAATAAATTCTAATTTTATTATTATTATTTTGATGTATTTTCAAGTAATAAAAAATATTTTAAAAATTAATCACTATCACTGTTTTAAACACCCTTAATTAAAGAGCTTGATCGATTACATACTGGTATGAATCAATTTTATTTGATAGCGTGAAATTTGATTATATACATGAACAAAATCTAGCTAATTATTTAGGCTATTTAATGTTATACCAAGTGAGAAATAGAGAGAAAAGGATGATTTAAAGTGGGAGGGGGTAGAGGGAGAAAATGTGTTAAAGTGAAAAAGTTTTGAAAAATTGTGATATTCAAAACCGAACTGTGTATCCGTTCCATTCATTCTTGGTTTGTTTCAGCCAACCTGCAGACTGGAAAAGGATAAGTTTACTGCAAGTGCTGCAAACATGGAAAACGATATTGAACAGGCAAGAGCATCAAATATGGAAGAGGATAAGGCAAGTACTCCAAACAAGGGAAAAGATATTGACGTGGAAACTAAGGTGAGACGGATGTCCTTTCAACAGAGCGGTTCTGAATTCCGTAGATCTGAGTGCTGCATCTACAGGGTGCCCAAACCGCTTCGAAACGTAAATTGGAAAGCCTACGCTCCACTACTTATTTCAATAGGTCCTCTTAACCGCCAAAATATAAGACTAGAGGCCATGGAAAAGGAGAAACTGAAATATTTCAAAAAGCTTACTGAACAGGATGGCATGGATGGGAAGAAAATTATTGATATTTTGATCAGCATTAAGAACCAAGAAGAGCGTCTCCGACACTGTTATTCAGAGAAATTCAAATTAATCAAGAGCCTTGATTTCGTAAAGATGATCCTGCTGGATGCTGTCTTCATCATTCAGTTTTTGTTGGAGTCATATGATCATGATAACGGTCCTAAGAATTTTGAGCCCAGGATGACATTTGACATCCGAGAAGACTTGATGCTACTTGAAAACCAACTACCACTCTTCATTATTCAGGAAATATATGACCAGGTCAAGCCCCCTAGCCAGGATGTTACAGCCATTCCTTTTCTTGATCTTGCTACGTTTCATTTTGGAAAGTACACGTTTTCACAAGGGGTAGAAACCAGCCCTGGTGTAAAGGGAAGCAGGCATTTCACTGATTTACTAAGGAATTTGATGTTGAATGGAGCCATTCCGCGAAGTTATAGCTTGAACCCTATCATGCTGAAATATAGTGCCGTCATGCTTCGCAAGGTAGGAGTCAAGTTTCAGGCCACCCAAGACAAATGCTTGGTCAACATAAAATTTGAGAAAGGAGTGTTGAAAATACCACAGTTGGAAGTTGATCACTGTTTCGAACGTCTTGTACGAAATATCATGGCCTTGGAGCAGTGCTGCAACCCGTTTGAAGCTTACGTCTGCAGTTACATTAAGTTTATGGACCATCTTATCGACAGTGCAGAAGACGTGGGTTTGCTAGTCCGAAAGGGAATCATTCTCAACTGGCTAGGTGAAGATGCCGCAGTTTCAAATATGATCAACCATTTTTGCGAAAATATTGGTGACAATTACACTTGTTTTGGTGATATCTCTCGAAAGATAAATGCCGACTATGAGAGCCGCTTTAACCATATGAAAGCAACCTTGAAACTTGTATATTTCCCCAATATTTGGAGAGGTACGGCAACTGTTGCAGCAGCTACCCTGCTGATCCTCATTTTCATACAGACTATAAAATCGTTCTTGTAAGATTTTATCTTGCTTAGTTTTATTACTTCTACGTAATGTTGATTGGATTGTTATTGTTAATTTCCTCAAAAAATTGTTGTTCAATTTTGGGTTTATGTAGTTATGAACTAATAATGTTGTAGCAAATTCTTGTTGTATTGTCCTAAAATTGAGTTTGTACTTGTGCCCTGTGTGATGGCTTTTTTAAAGAAAAATTGAAGGACAGATTAAGGTGTTGGATGTGAGTTGATTTGATTCCATGATATGTTGTTCTATAATGTGACTTTCCTTGTTATCATGAATTACCAAAAAGGGTGAGTTTATTGCCATTAGGATTCCTTCACCAGTCAACATCTCTTCACTAACACAGGATGATTTTTGGTCCCCTTGTCACTCCCATGAATCATGTTAGGCTCTAAGGTTCCGCTACTGTTAATACCCTTCCTCAAACCGTGCCAGGGCTAGAGGCAAATTTTTCCCTTAAAGTAGTATGAAACACTGGATTGTCAATGATAGTCCAACTCAAAACATATATGTTTTGGTGAGAATAAAACACTAGATTAACTATCATATGCAGAGTAATGAGATTGTCACAGTAGAGGATTGGTGGAGAAGAGAGTGGAATGTGAAGATCTTGGGGACTGACTAGTGGTTAAGATGATATAGAATAAATTCTAGGACGGATGATCTATGTGGTGACAATAATTGTACATTGAATGAGATTGCCGATAACTTGGTATGTTTATTTATAAAGAAAACTCTGTTAAATTTTCAATAGAATTACTTATCAATAAACGAGCATGTTTATTTGTGTATAAATACGAAAAAACAATTGTCATGATAAGAAGACACAAAAACTTATATTCAGTTGAAAATATGAAATTATTGTAGTATTTTTATATTTAACATTCTCTAGAGGATAGGAGTGTTACATTATCCGACTTTTTTTGTAGACCTTCCTTATTGCTGACCTTTTTTCATTTGAATTTTATGGCGATGGATGACTTATCTTGCATCTGACTTTGCTCTTTCATCCCTCAAAGCATCTTCGATAAGATGTCGTTCCACCACATTGAGTAATTAAGGCTAATTTAGAACTCTTTTTGCTGCTTCTTGTGGATTAAAAGATGTTGCCCTAGTCACTTCTAATGATGTCTAGCTTGGCCAAAGAATTAGCCTCTTTAAATAGACCGATTTACTTAGCTAACTCTCATGTTCTTGGTATGTACTGTACTTTTTTAATTTGTCTAGTTACCAATAAAGATGAGTAGCTGATATAATCAATCAAGTCGATTAACTGGACTCATGCTTTGTTATCACAGCTCATAAAATAAGTCGAGCTGTTTACTCAAGGAACTTTTCATCTGAAATTACTCTGATGGAGTGTTTGATACTTCTTTACCCATGTCTTTTTATCCGGGTTATTCCATTCTTCATTCAAAACTAAGGGTGAGCAAAAAAACCGATAAACCGATTAAACCGGAAAAAAAATAACCGAAAAAACCTAACCGAAATAACCGATTAAAAAATCACAAAAAAATTCCAGTTCGGTTCGGTTTCGATTTCTAAAATCTGAAACTGATTGAACCGAACCGAACTGAACCGGTTCAACTAGTCAACACTTTAAAAAAAAGTAAGTATAAATACAACATTTTCTAACCCTAAAATCACATTTAGCAGCCGCCCCTCTGCATATCACTCCCTCCCTTTAGCCCTCTCCTTAGCCCCCCCTTCTCTGTATATCCCTCCCCCTTGTCTGCATATCCCCTTCCCTTCCCTCTAGCCCCCCTTCCCTTTACTCTTTGTAAATGTAAAATTATAAGCTTTATGGGGTGCTTGCATGATGTGGGTAAGTGTCAAGTGGTGGATTTTTTTTCCTTTCATTACCCCGCCTTTTTTTTCTATTGTGTTTCTTATCTTTTACTGGCTTGTGTGGCTGAGGGTTTGGACAATTTATTCATACAAGTTTCAGCCAACAAACATGATATCTTTTGTTTATTATGCACAACAGAAGTTTTGATTTGGAGGCTCTTGTTTTAATTGTGGGTGGTCGAGACATGGAGCATCAAAATGCCCAAACAGTGAAGATTTTTAGTTGCCTTCTTCGACGTAGGAATTAGGGATTTTTTTGGGACTGTGAACAAGTTGGAATAATTTTGGTTTGAACCGGTTTGGAAGGAAAAAAAACCGAACCGAACCGAACCGAAATTAATCGGTTTGAACCGGTTTTCGGTTCAGTTCGGTTCAAAAAATTAAAAAAAAAATATTTCGGTTTGGTTATTTATTTTGGTTCAAAACCAGACCGAACCGGAAATGCTCAGCCCTATTCAAAACCAAACTAAGAGGCCTCATATTAAATCACCATAAAAACCGTATAATTATTGAATTTTATTCCTAACTCTCACCTAAGCCAAAGTTCTAACCCCAAATCAAACCCAAACATAGCAGCTACCAAGCTTCTAAAAAAGAAAACATGGCTTCCTAGGGCCATATCTCATTTCCTCCACCACGCTCTCCCTCCTTCTCTCTCAAATATATTTTGTTTGGTCGCTTTATTGTTTTAATTGGACATGAATTCACTTCTTTAGCAGCTTGTACGTAGGTATAGGCAGACATTAGTTGATTCAATATAAGGATAAGCATTCTATATGTGAAGTTTACCTTTTCCCTGTAAGGGTGCAGGGTTTATGTAGTTCCATTTTTATTTTTATTTTTATTCTTTCATAAAAGAACTAAACTAGATCCGGTCCCTTTTCTTAACAGAATATTTCAAGCAATTGAATAGGATAAACCAGTTTTTTTAAGTGAATTGATAAGAAGCTCTAGATATTCAAAATCAATTTATCAATGGGCTATTTATAAAAACAATTGCTTTTTATATATATAAAAATATAATAATATATTTTAATTAATACCAAAATACATTAACCTGTCCCATTGATGGCTTTTTAGTCCTACATGCTGTCTTATCGTTTAGAGAAAATTGTTTAATGTACGGGGAGGGGGGGGGTATAATTATAAGATAAACAAACGTTGTTTTCATTTTGGGGTCTCCCTTCATCCACTTGAAATTTTTATCCTCTCATGTTTAGTGGGACGGTGAGCCTAAGATATTTGTAGGTAATCGGTGATTTTTTTTCATTAAAATATTATCCTCAGATATAAATAAGATAGATCCAGGATTTAACATTAAAGGGCTAAAATGAAGATTTAATATTTTACAGGGATTATTATGTATAAATATACTTCATCTTTTAGAAATAATTTTAAAGTTAAGGGACTTTCCTAGATCCGCCCTTGCCAGGCTTGAATCTAGAAAGCATATAGAATTAAGTCCCTTAATTATAGCCATTGTCTTGTGCATCTTAGGTGCTGCAATATATATATAGGAAGAGGCTTGCTGCTTGGGACTCTATTTACAGACACGATCCTCTGATCTCCGTCCTCAGGTCAGAGCTAACTTGTTCTGCTCTTTGAAATGTTTAGTTTTTCGAAATTTAATGTTTTGGATTTGCTTTAAGCTCTGCAGACAATAGGTGGTTCGGTGTATGTAGTTCCATATTTATTTATTTATTTATTTTAAAGTTGGTTTGCTTAATTATGTTTTAGTTTTCCAGCATATATAAAACATTTATATGCGATGTAATAAATTTTGTTGTTAATTTCATTGAACCTGCTGTGAAATGATCAGAGGTTCGACTTTAGATTTCTATGGGTATTAATATAGCTATAGAGCAAGACTTGATTAGCGATGGTCAACAAGTGATTATCGGTATACCCATTGCAGTCACTTTAATTAACCATACTAATTACCCATATCTAATAAAAATGAGCAACGGTATTGTTGTTACCTAATTTTTGACCCATCTTTTTAATAAATTTTTCGAAAAAAATCCAAAAATAGTGAAAAACAACAAAAATCCAAAAAAATATGTTTTTAATATATTTGCAATGTTTTTAGCATTTTCAATGTTTTCTAAAAAGAATTTTAATTTTCAGTTGTTTTTCGAACGCGTTCGACTTTTCACGCGTCATTTAAAATCATTGTTTTTCTCATAGAATTGATGTTGATTTTGGCTCATTTTTAAAAAATACAAGAAAAAATCAAAATTTACAAAAAAAAAAAATTGAGGGACCAATTTGGAGGTTTGAACAAACTTTTACCTATAAATATGGGTTGAAAACTCAAATGAAGAGAGGAGGGGGTCATTTGGTAATTTTGGGGGAGAGGGAACACAAAACAGAAACCCTAAGAGCTGAACTTTTTCTTCTCCCTCTCCCGAAAGGCAGCCGCCACCCCCTCCTGGAATATTTTTTTTTTTTTATCCCTTCTTCCAAAAAACACAAAAGAAAAACCCTACAAGCCCTTTTTTTTCTTACTCACCGGAGGCGCCGCCCCCCCCCCCCTGTTACTTTCAAATCCCCAAACAGTCCCCCCTCATTTTGATTTTCTTCTCCTACAGCCACCAGAGAACCAGCCACCGCCGACCTCCTTTCCTCATCCCCGCAGCTCCGGCGCCTCCCAAGTCTTCTCCCCTCAGCCGAAGCTTCCCTTTTCCTGTTGAAGACGACCGTTGTTTCCCCAGTTTGGACCCGTGGGTTTCTTCTCCTTCGCCCGTCTCCACCGCGGCTTCAACGACCACGGACATACCCAGCTTAGCCTCCACCCGAACCAGCCGTCCTCGCCGAAGACCCAGCAGCCAGCCCGATCGTGGGCATCTTCCCCTCTCAGCTGCTCCCCTTCTCCAGCCGCCAGCTCACCAAGACCAAAGGAGGGCAGATCCGCTCCCCGGGCAGCAATGCCATCCTCCTCCAACATCCAGCCCTCCCCATCACCAGATCGTCTCCTCCTCCACGACAATCAGCCACCGGAGAAGAAGAAGAAACAAGAACAGATCGGCGGAGGGAAGCAGACCCGAAACGAAAAGGAAGAGAAATAAATTGAAAACAAAGAACAAAAATTAAAATCAACTGCTTTGTTGGGTTTTCTGTTGTTACTGCAGGTCGGCGCCGGCGAGGAAAGAAAGGGGAAGGAGGTCGTTGCAGACCCCCCCTGTTCGGTTTGTTTTCTGAGGCGGCGCGTGGGTTCACGCGCCGCCAGTGACGGTGGCGCGTGGGAGGACGCGCCGCCACTGTTCCCGAGCACTGTTCTCGCGGACTCCAGAAGCCTTAGGATGTTTTAGGGGCTGTTTTTTGTAATTTTAAGTTGGTTGATGTAATTTTTTTGTTTAGTATTGAATTTTTTATTTGTATTATGTGAATGTGGTGTGTATGTTTTTTATGATAAAATTGCAAGTATAAAGAAGAATTTAATATTCCGATTTAATCACGGATAAAGAATCATGAACTTACATGTAAGTTGTATTTTCTAAAATTCGATGAAAGAACAGAATTTTTAAAACTTCTTTAACACATCAAGTCCACAAAGCAGCTTACCTCAGGTAGGGTGTGTTAGGGGTGCTAATACCTTCCCTAACCACAACCAGTCCCTTACCCGCGATCTCTGACAAGACCAGTACATCAGGTTTCCTAGTAGCCCTCAATGAATTACTAGGTGGCGACTCCAAAGAACCAAATCAGCAAAACAGAACGAATAATCGCCAGCCGATGCCGCGCGCAGGATTTTTTTTGGGGTGCGACAGAATGGCGACTCCACTGGGGAAGGTATTGTTTTCAACATTATTGGACTAAGCTTTGTATATTTGATGTGTATGTTTTTGCATTTTTGGGTTATTTTATTTTTGTTTTATCCATGCATTTTGTAGAATTATCTCATGCATCACATAGTGTAATTTTTTAAAGCACACACAAGCTTCAGGTTAGGAGGGGGACTAGCAGCTTACCTTACGACTTTTAGTCAAGGTTTAAGTTTGTGTAAACCCCAACTCTTCGTTGAGTGCTTAGACTGGTAATAGTTGGACACGTGCCATCTCACTGCCTACAAGCCCCCATATTGCCTCCACGAGGGCGATCACTGGGACAACAAGAGACCTTTTTTAGAGACCAAATAGTAAACCTACCTTTTGTCTCACTTAAAAAGATTAGAACCTGTCTTTAGGATGTATGCTCCGTAACATTGTTTTGCATCCGAGCAAGCCCTTCTTGAAGCATCTTGAACTCCAGACTTATGGGTGACACAATGACCGTCGCTCAGAAAATTTTCATTGTAGAGTTTGTGCAAGAATCAAGATTCTTGTTTCATCATACAAGAGTTGCGATCATATGTCACCCCTCGAAGGGCGAGTTCGTCATATAGATTACATATTCATACATTTATCATGCATGTACCGGGTTGAAAGGTAGGTCCCCCGCACAAGCTGTGCTGCACGTGATTGAAAAGATGAGGGAAGTCAGAACATTAAGGAGTTGAGAGCATCAAAGGTGAAACTAGACTCAGATTGCTCGAACAAGTGTTGAGCATAAATGGAAAGAGAATGTCTGCACAGTCTTCTGTGGGAACACTGCTTGTCCACGTCCAATTGAAGCTGCCTCTCCTTTTCAGTCATGAACAAACAAACAATGCCTTCAGTCATCAACTAATGACAACTCTGATTCTTGTCCAGTTGCACTGTTAAGTGTTCATCGCCTCCACATCATCTAATGGAACCAAACGACTACTAGCCTCCTGTACATGGTGCATTAGTCTGCTTTGAAGTTACCCCAATTATGAGCTCAATTCCAGTTCAGCAGCACAAGATGTTGGTCTGAAAAACCATGATTAGACACTGAACTTCTACGTGGTAAAGCTCTCTATAGAGATTTATTTGTGGATCTGCCAATGGGAAATGCAAAAGGGGATGTATTAATTTCATATGCTTTGAAACTTTTTTCCCACCAGTGGCACGAGCAAAACATTGTACTAGGCAGAGGAGTCAGGCCTGGTCTGAAAATATGAGTAGTCGTCGAACTTCAACATGGCAGAGCTCTCTCTACAAAAATCTGTTTATGATGCTGCAAGTTGAGAGTGCAAGAGAGGATTTACTAATTGCATATGCTACAAATATTTCTCTCATCAGTTTCAGCACGAAGAAACTGTAGCATGTTGAAGAGCCAGATTTGGTTTGAAAAACATTGAGCAGACATCAAACTTCAACGTTGCAGAGATCTCTCGGCAGGAATCTATTTGTGGATCTGTAAATGGGAAATCCAAGAAGGGATGCAGTGGTTTCAGATTGTCCACAATTTTCTCCTACCAGTATTGGCATTAAAACGCAAAAGTGGCTGTTTGCTGCACCGTCAGTGAGGAATCAAAGAGGAAATAGAGGAGTTGTGGATTCATCAGTTTCTCTTCCAATTTTGACAATATATGATTCCATACATTTTTGTTTTTGCGCACTGCCAGGATTACCTAGATATTGAGAGGTTTCCAACAGTCCTAAAACAACAACAACAACATTGGAAGATTGACATGAAGTTGTGTGGATTGCCAAAAATTGAACAAGCTATCAAGATGGGAAAGATTGAAGGTTCTGCCAAGGATTCCAGAGAAACGATGAGAGATGAATCAAAAGAAGAATCTGACGATGGAAAACCTTAATTATGTTGGTCTAACCAAGTCTTGTTGTATCATCGACTACTCCAATGTCTTTGCCAAAGATAGACATTCTTTGCTATGTGGGTTTATTTACCAGAACTGCCAGATTCTAGACTTTTGCTAGACTCCGACAAATCCCATGCAACTACCATTTTCTAGGTGGTATAATCCAGACAAGAGATGTGATGTCATGGTGGGGTCCTCGGCCATTTCAATGGAATAGTTGCAAGAATTTCAATTGAGTAGTTGTCATGTGAGTTTATTTGCCAACATCTGCCAGATTCTAGACTTTTACCTGACTCCGAAAATTCCCATGCGACCACCATTTTCTAGGTGGTATAATTCAGACAAGAGATGTGATGTCATGGTGGGGTCCTCAACCATTTCAAGTGAACATTGCAAGAATTTCAAGAGCGAGTCTGAAAGTTGGTGAGCAAGAGACAAGTGGAGTCGTGAAGGAGGGTGTCATTGGCTATATTGTCCCCGAACATCTTCAGAATGACATGTGATTGCTTGGCAAAACACAGATATTGCCAGAAAAGCTGATTCAAGAATGGTGATGAAAGTCAATCATATTGTTATGGAATTCTGCATTTTGTTTTGGGATCACATCTCATCCTTCAACGAAACATGCCTTGCTTTTGTCTCTTTGTTGTTTTGAAATCAACAGATGTTTACATTTTATTTGACAAAATATTTTGATCAAACTCCAACATGCGATAAAGGTTAATCAATCCTGAAGATTAAAAGTGTTTTGATTACAGAAATGACTCGATGCTTGAAATGACATGAGGTGACCAAACAAATTTTGACTCATACCTCTGAAACTGAACCACACATCATATAGCTAAGTTTTACAGTATGCATAATGACATGTAGTGGATTCGGTAGTTATGGACTCGTGAATCATGATTCTTACAAGTCCCAATCATTACACTGGATGGGGTCAAAATTTATCGGTTCTAACCGACCTTGCTTGAAATGAGAAAAGGCCATCTTTGATATCCCTTCACTTTCTAAAGATTATATCCCTTGTAGTCCCATTTTGAGCTGAATAGAATATTCTTTTCATGAAAACCCTGACTAGGATCACACCCCACACTGGGGGCAAATGAGAGATATTTTGAAGACATTGATATGATTAATGGATAAAGAGGAAGGCTTAGAATAAAAGTCCAATGATTGAGAGAGAGCTAGAAGAAGACACATAGACTAGGGGCATATAAGAAAGTTTTGAGGAAGGCTATGAAAAAAAAAAGAGAATGAAAAAAAGGAAGTTGAAATTGCCCTCACTTAAATACAAGTCAAAGATAAAGGAAGGAGAACGCCTATCAAGTCTATGAAGAGCAAAAGAAATTTCAATCAAGGAAAGGCACAACAAAAGTCAATACCAGAAAAAGACTAAGATATAAACGTTGACTTTTGGGATCCATTATAAAGCCTACGATGTTATCGAATGATTAAGGTTGGTTATTCATCAAGGAAAGGTGGATTTGCATATTGACTTATGTTAAGAGAAGTCTGATTTTTAGATTAACAAGGTTATATGTCGTTTCCTCTACAAAGACAACAATAGAAAAGAGTTGATGAATAGTTGATGTTGATCCTAGGTCTTTGAAACCCTCAAACACCTTTTGAGCCTTTAAAATTCCTTTCTTTCATAGCCATGAATCATAGCCTGCATTATGTGCTTTTAAAAGCCCTTTTTAATCAAGCAAGCAATTTGAACCGATAAATGGCGCTCTCAAAACTTGAAGAGCTTTTCCATAAGGGTCGTGACTTCATGAATTAAGCTATTGGTTATTATGCATGCTGATAAAAAATGCTAAGAAAGAAACAACCTTTCTTGATAAAGCCTGAGCATCTTGTTTTTGAAATTCATAAAAAGGTCACCTCATCATAGACATCAAAAATATACCAATATCAAGGATTCAAATTGATACAAAGAACCATGGAAAAGCCATTTTAATTACATTGGGTCAATTTCTGTTTTCAAAATGCATGACAATCAAAGGACTGTGTATTTCGAATAACGTGTGTTGGGTCTTTGATCAAAAAGCTTGATTTTCAAAAGATTTTCAAAAAGGACATCTCTGATTTCATTTCAACAAACTAGACTTTGAATAGACATGATCTTTGAAATATGAGAGTTGATTCCAGAACAAGGAAGATTATCAAACACAAAAGAACATTGATTGAGTATGCAAAATCGTTGATAGAAATGACATTGAAGTCCTCGACACTCCTTGAAAAGTTGAGCAGCTGGGGGCAATACAGTGGACCTTAAGAAGGAAAACAAACAGTATCCAGATCAGCTGGGGGCAAAGAAAGAATCACATGATGAGTCATCAAAGGCCATCAAAGTCATTCCTGGCATTCACAAAAGCCATTTGGTTGTAAACAGAAGAATGAGCATGTTCAGATCAACTAGGGGCAATGTTGTTCAAAGACAATCCATGATTTAGTGAACTTCAGCAGCAATTGATGAGCAACGCTGCACTTGAAGGATATTTTCATATCTTCATCTTGGGTCACCCTCTGAAACATGGCTATGACTCCTGACAGATGTTATCGGGTGAGTGCATTTGAATGAACATCGAACATATGCACCACCAGACTGATTGTGGAACAATGCTGCACTTGAAGGACAATCTCATATTGTCATCCTTTGAAACATGGTTATCGACAGACGTTATCACGCAACTGCATTGAATGAATGTCAGAAAGGCACCCACCCCGAAGACTGACTGTGTGGGACAATTTGTTTTGAAGCCAGATGAGCACTTCACCGCATGAGTATGGGTGAAAAAGCAGCATCATTGATGAGGCCGAGACATTTCTTTTCACAACTGATTAAAGAGTTGAAAGGAATCTATGAGAAGAACACTGAGCATACAACCATGAGCCTTTGTACTGCAAGCTATGAGATGCATGTCTGGATGACTGGATGAGTTCCAAGAAGGCTGATGATAACATGTACTTGAAGATTGTTTCAACTAGAGGCAAGTTCATGACTGATTAACAATCTTGATGGGTATTGGCATGATGCACACAATCAATCAGAGGATAATTCTTCAGAAGAAGCCAGGAGAGAAAATCCTTCATGATGAATCAAGCAGTACCACATTTGGGGGCAGGGCCAAGCTTGATGAACGATGCGAGCAGTAATTGTTGAAGACAACCCGGGATGGGCACTGCATTTACAGCTGAGTGGATGGCTAGCACATGAATGAGCCAATACATCGAAAGAACAAGGAAAGCTTTGGGATACAAACAAAGGCACCCTATGATGATGGAGCATCAAAGAGGGGGGACCTATATTTCAAAATCAGGTAAGGATGCATGCATATCATCTAACCTTAAAAAAAAAAAAACATTTGCACATGTTTTTGAATTGTTACAGGAAAATCCTTAATGAGGTCCAGCAAGATGTTGGAAAAAGAAAGAAGCATTGTGGTGATGATAATAAAGAATCAGTGTTGATCATGGAATAAAAGGGAAGATGGGATGAACCCTACCATTAGGGAAATCCCAAAGAAATGAAAAGATCAACCTTGCAATCGGGAAGCCTCGAGTTTTCAACCCTTGCAGTCAGGAAACACTGAGTTTTCAAAACCTATGATCGGGAATTAGCAGGAAGCACCAAGTTTTCCAGCCCTTCTTCTGTCATCCCCTCAAGACTTCGCCAGGTAAGTCCTATTTTTCACACTTGTCATATCACATCTTCCATTTGGGTTGGTCACCTCTGACAATGAGACCGCGCTTTTCACATTTTTTCCATCCGGGTAGGTCACCCATAACAATGAGACCGCACTTCATCATATTTTTTTTCATCTGGGTAGGTCACCCATTACAATGAGACCACACTTCATATTTTTTCCATTTTTGGGTAGGTCACCCATTACAATGAGACCGCACTTCACATTCTTTCTATTTGGGTAGGTCGCCCATCACAACGAGACCACTTCATCATATTTTGTCCATCTGGGTAGGTCACCCATTACAATGAGACCACACTTTATATTTTCCCCCCAGGGTAGGTCACCCATAAGAATCAGACCACTCTTCCTCTTTTCCACTTGGGTAGGTCACCCATTATAATGAGACCACTTTTTACACATTCTTTTGTTCCAGTTAAATGAGGTCGCCAGATGGGATCTCATGTAGCTTTGGTTAAATGGAATCGCCAGATGGGGTTTCAGGTTAACCGAGCTACACACATTCCTTGGTTATGGTTAAAGGGGATCGGCAAAGGGATCTCAGTTTAACCTAATTGGAAAGGATTTTGGTTCTGGTTAGAGGGGATTGCCGAAAGGAATCTCAGTCTAGCCCAACCCTACACATTCCTTGGTTATGGTTAAAGGGGATCGACGAAGGGATCTCAGTTTAACCTAATTGGAAAGGATTTTAGTTCTGGTTAGAGGGGATTGCCGAAAGGAATCTCAGTCTAACCCAACCCTACACATTCCTTGGTTATGGTTAAAGGGGATCGACGAAGGGATCTCAGTTTAACCTAATTGGAAAGGATTTTGGTTCTGGTTAGAGGGGATTGCCGAAAGGAATCTCAGTCTAGCCCAACCATACAAAGGATTTTGGTTCTGGTTAGAGGGGATTGCCGAAAAGAATCTCAGTATAGCCCAACCATACACAGGATTTTGGTTCTGGTTAGAGGGGATTGCCGAAAGGAATCTCAGTATAGCCCAACCCTACACATTCCTTGGTTATGGTTAAAGGGGATCGACGAAGGGATCTCAGTTTAACCTAATTGGAAAGGATTTTGGTTCTGGTTGAAGGGGATCGACGAAGGGATCTCAGTTCAGTCTAACCACACAGACCTTGGTTATGGTTAAAGGGGATCGACGAAGGGATCTCAGTTTAACCTAATTGGAAAGGATTTTGGTTCTGGTTGAAGGGGATCGGCGAAGGGATCTCAGTTCAGTCTAACCACACAGACCTTGGTTATGGTTAAAGGGGATCGACGAAGGGATCTCAGTTTAACCTAATTGGAAAGGATTTTGGTTCTGGTTGAAGGGGATCAACGAAGGGATCTCAGTTCAGTCTAACTACACAGACCTTGGTTATGGTTAAAGGGGATCGGCGAAGTGATCTCAGTTTAGCCTAATCACGCAGAATCACTAGATGGGATTTTAGGTTGATCGAGCTACACCGATTTTTATTCTTGTTAGATCTCCAGATGGGATCTCGGATAAACCCAATCAAAAGGGAAGGTCGCCCGTGAAAATAGACCAGTGTGAGTGTGCGGGCAGGTCGCCCCTGAAAATAGACCAGTGTGAGAGTGTGGGTCGGTCGCCCCTGAAAATAGACCAGAGTGAGTATGTGTGGCAGGTCGCCCCTGAAAATAGACCACTTTGAGTATGTATGGGCAGGTCGCCCGTGAAAGTAGACCAGTGTGATTGTGTGGGCCGGTCGCCCCTGAAAATAGACCACTTTTCTTCAAAAGGGGCATGTCGCCCAAGATAATAAGATCATTTTCTTTTGTTTTCTTTACAAAGCTTACTATGCAAAATTTTGAGGAGTTTTGCTTCGTAAGCATTGTAAAGAGGGGGCATCTGTTGTTACCCAATTTTTGACCCATCTTTTTAATAAATTTTTCGAAAAAAATCCAAAAATAGTGAAAAACAACAAAAATCCAAAAAAATATGTTTTTAATATATTTGCAATGTTTTTAGCATTTTCAATATTTTCTAAAAAGAATTTTAATTTTCAATTGTTTTTCGAACGCGTTCGACTTTTCACGTGTCATTTTAAAATCATTGTTTTTCTCATAGAATTGATGTTGATTTTGGCTCATTTTTAAAAAATACAAGAAAAAATCAAAATTTACAAAAAAAGAAAATTGAAGGACCAATTTGGAGGTTTGAACAAACTTTTACCTATAAATATGGGTTGAAAACTCAAATGAAGAGAGGAGGGGGTCATTTGGTAATTTTGGGGGAGAGGAAACACAAAACAGAAACCCTAGGAGCTGAACTTTTTCTTCTCCCTCTCCCGAAAGGCAGCCGCCACCCCCTCCTGGAATATTTTTTTTTTTTTTATCCCTTCTTCCAAAAAACACAAAAGAAAAACCCTACAAGCCCTTTTTTTTCTTACTCACCGGAGGCGCCGCCCCCCCCCTGTTACTTTCAAATCCCCAAACAGTCCCCCCCTCATTTTGATTTTCTTCTCCTACAGCCACCAGAGAACCAGCCACCGCCGACCTCCTTTCCTCATCCCCGCAGCTCCGGCGCCTCCCAAGTCTTCTCCCCTCAGCCGAAGCTTCCCTTTTCCTGTTGAAGACGACCGTTGTTTCCCCAGTTTGGACCCGTGGGTTTCTTCTCCTTCGCCCGTCTCCACCGCGGCTTCAACGACCACGGACAGACCCAGCTCAGCCTCCACCCGAACCAGCCGTCCTCGCCGAAGACCCAGCAGCCAGCCCGATCGTGGGCATCTTCCCCTCTCAGCTGCTCCCTTCTCCAGCCACCAACTCACCAAGACCAAAGGAGGGCATATCCGCTCCCCGGGCAGCAACGCCATCCTCCTCCGACATCCAGCCCTCCCCATCACCAGATCGTCTCCTCCTCCACGACGATCAGCCACCGGAGAAGAAGAAGAAACAAGAACAGATCGGCGGAGGGAAGCAGACCCGAAACGAAGAGGAAGAGAAATAAATTGAAAACAAAGAACAAAAATTAAAATCGACTGCTTTGTTGGGTTTTCTGTTGTTACTGCAGGTCGGCGCCGGCGAGGAAAGAAAGGGGAAGGAGGTCGTTGCAGACCCCCCCTGTTCGGTTTGTTTTCTGAGGCGGCGCGTGGGTTCACGTGCTGCCAGTGACGGTGGCGCGTGGGAGGACGCGCCGCCACTGTTCCCGAGCACTGTTCCCGCGGACTCCAGAAGCCTTAGGATGTTTTAGGGGCTGTTTTTTGTAATTTTAAGTTGGTTGATGTAATTTTTTTGTTTAGTATTGAATTTTTTATTTGTATTATGTAAATGTTGATGTAAAAGAAAAGGAAAAGAAAAGAAAAGAGAAAGTGATAATAAAAAAAAAATGTTTGTGTGTGCTTGTATTTTTTTTTATGTATGTTTTTGAATAAAAAAAAATGAATTTAATTTATGTGCATAAATATCTAAAGGACAGATAAAAATCATGTTGAATTTTCCATGGAAATGTAGAACATGTATCTACATATAGTCTGGAAAAGTAATAACTGATTTATCAAAGCCTTAGAATTGGGTTAAAATTTTATTTTTAATATCACATCAAGTCCATGAAGCTTGAAAGTGAATGTGGTGTGTATGTTTTTTATGATAAAATTGCAAGAATAAAGAAGAATTTAATATTCCGATTTAATCACGGATAAAGAATCATGAACTTACATGTAAGTTGTATTTTCTAAAATTCGATGAAAGAACAGAATTTTTAAAACTTCTTTAACACATCAAGTCCACAAAGCAGCTTACCTCAGGTAGGGTGTGTTAGGGGTGCTAATACCTTCCCTAACCACAACCAGTTCCTTACCCGCGATCTCTAACAAGACCAGTACATCAGGTTTTCTAGTAGCCCTCAATGAATTACTAGGTGGCGACTCCAAAGAACCAAATCAGCAAAACAGAACGAATAATCGCCAGCCCGATGCCGCGCGCCAGGATTTTTTTTGGGGTGCGACAAGTATTACAAAAGAAATAAAACAAAAAAAATAGAAAAAAAAAATTCAGATTGTACCCAAACAAGGAACAATAAGTTTAAAAAAAAAAAAAAAAAACTAGTAGTAATGTCTTTAAGTGATTTGTTGATTAAGTTTCGTCTTGGCATCTCAAAGTCATCAAATGCTTTATTAAAAACATTTTATAATTATTTGAAGTTTTCCAAGCATAAAATGTTCAAGTTTATTATAGAGGAATGTGTTCTAGTTTATTTACTGAAAGAGTTCCATCTTTGTCAGGAAAAATCACAAACTAATTCAGAATATCCAAATAAACCTGATGTGTAGTAATAGCGCATAAATTTAATTTTTATTATTTTGAATTATAAATCCTCATTATATCATAATTATATCTATAAATTCTCAGCTAAATTGATTCATATACAACACATGTCCTAGCATTTGATCAAAGCTAGATAGATCACCCAAGTAGCTAATATTTTTTTTTCTATATTTGTTCTCCGTATAAAACACATTAAATATATATTAAAAACTCCTAACAAATTAGGCTGAACCCCTCTCTCTTTATATGGGCTTAATGATCCCACATGGATCAAACTAAACAGAAATATATAGGTTACCTTGCAGAATTCGAGGGAAACCAGCTAAACATTTTCTAGCATGCATTTTTCTATAAATGTGATGTCTTAAATTTTGATGTTAATGTCACTGAACTTGTTATTGAATCGGAGGTTCAACTTGAGATTATTTATCTTGATGTTATGTTTTGATTCTGAATATAAAGTAAATATTAGATATAATATGAATTATATAAAGATATTTGAATGATAAGCAAGTTATTTTAATAGATTTATTTTTCCTGTGTAAGGGTGTATGTAGTTCCATATATATGTATATATATATAAATATAATTAAACGAACTAAATTAGATCCGGTCCGTTTTTTAATAGAACTTAACCAATTGAATAGGAGAACCCAGTTTTTTAAGTGAATCGAATTACTGTTATGAAATACTTGACAACGAAGAAATGCACAATCTTTCCCTCTCACTATCAATTGATTCAATTTTCCCATCAACTTCAAAGGACGCTTGGAAATTTTGGCTGCAGGTGAGTGTGAACCAGCTAAGGCTGCATCCAAATATAATTATAAGATAAACAAACATCGTTTTCGTTATGGGGTCTGCCTTCATGCATTTGAAATTTTTAACTTCACATGCTCAGTGGGTTGATCGGTGGATTCAACATCAAAGGGCTGAAATGAAGATTTAATAATTTTACAGGGATTATTATGTACAAATATACTTGACCTCTTAGAAATCATTTTAAAGTTCACATTTATAAATTTATAGTCATTTTCATATGTATTTGGGTAGACAAGAGACTTAGACCTGTTTGGAACAAGGTTTAAACCGTGTTTCATAAAATTTTAATTTTTTAAAAAAAAAAATTTTTAATAATTTTAGATTATTTTGATGTTTTGATGTCAAAAATGATATTTTTAAAAAATAAATAATTTTAATTTATTTTTAAATAAAAAACACTTTGAACCATAATCGCTACTACAGTTCTAATTAAACGCTTAGAGAGAGAGAGAGAGAGAGAGAGGTGCAGCAATATATAAGGAAGAGGCTCGCTGCTTGGGATCCTATATACAGACACAGTCCTGCTGGGTTCAACTTTAGATTACTATGGGTAAAAACATTTAGTTAGGCTGTTTGAAATATGATCTCCATTATCTATATTATAGATCCTCATATCGTAATTGTATCTATAAATTCTCAGTTAAATTGATTTATATACGACGCATATAGTAGCATTTGATCAAAACTGGATAAATCACCCAAATACTATTTCTAGGAAGCTAATATATGCATATAGTAGCATTTGATAATGTGGATTTATGCAAGTTTCAAGTTTAAAAGACTTTTATTTATGAGAGTATGTTAAAAAAATAATATAAATTATATCTTAGAATCTTATTTAATACCTTAAATTATTGGGTTTAGATATTTCTTTGAGAATAGCCTTTATGTAATGCATCATCGATCCAAAGCAATTGAATAACTTAAGTGCTTCAAATTTGAAAAATCTAAAAATTAAAGACCATGCATATAAACAAATTATATCAAATTTTCATATAAATTGACGTTTAAGTGATAACGACTGAATCGATGGAGTGTACATACGTTCCAAAAATATGAAATGACTGATCAAGAGTAATTACAACAATTCATGTGAAATTTTTGTATGATTTTCTTATAGCATTGCTCTGAAAAATTACACGGACAAATATAAATCATATCTCGAGATTTAATCTAATAGTTTAAGCTATTGAGTTAAGATGACTCTATAACATGGTATTAAAGTTTTGATGACCAAGTGGTCACGAGTTCAAATCTCACCAATCCTATTTATTTGATAAAATTAAGCACATGATAATGTGGACCTATGCAAGTTTCAAGCTCAAAAGACATTTATTTAAGAGGGTGCGTTAGAAAATAATATAAATTATATCTTGGGACCTTATCTAATAACTTAAATTATTGGGTTGAGATGGTTATCTAAGAATAGCCTTTGTGTAATGCATCATCAATCCAAAGAAATTGAATAACTTAAGTGCTTCAAATTTGAAAAATCTGAAAATTAAAGACCATGCATATAAACAAATTATATCAGATTTTCACATAAATTGACGTTTAAGTGATAACGACTGAATCGATGGAGTGTACATACGTTCCAAAAATATGAAATGACTAATCAAGAGTAATTTCAACAATTCATCTGAAATTTTTGTATGATTTTCTTATAGCATTGCTCTGAAATATTACACGGACAAATATAAATCATATCTCGAGATTTAATCTAATAGTTTAAGCTATTGAGTTAAGATGACTCTATAACATGGTATTAAAGTTTTGATGACTAAGTGGTCATGAGTTCAAATCTCACCACTCCTATTTATTTGATAAAATTAAAAGTTCAAATCTCACCACTCCTATTTATTTGATAAAATTAAGCACATGATAATGTGGATCTATGCAAGTTTCAAGCTCAAAAGACTTTCATTTAAGAGGGTGTGTTAGAAAATAATATAAATTATATCTTGGGACCTTATCTAATAACTTAAATTATGGGGTTGAGATGGTTATCTGAGAATAGCCTATCGATCCAAAGCAATTGAATAACTTAAGTGCTTCAAATTTGAAAAATCTGAAAATTAAAGACCATGCATATTAACAAATTATATCAAATTTTCACATAAATTGACGTTTAAATGATAATGACTGAATCGATGGAGTGTTCATACCTTCCAAAAATATCAAATGACTGATCAAGAGTAATTACAACAGTTCATCTAAAGCATTGCTCGAAAAATTACATGGACAAATATAATCATGAAGTAGCATGGAAAAATGTGCTTTGATTTTGTGAAATAACATAGAAATCACTATATTAGTTATGTAAAAATATATCTCAAAAAATTATGATCTTGAATATTTATTATGAGGAAAACTATATTTTTACTAATTATTTGAATTATTTTTTACCTGAATGGATCACATTAAATTAATTCTTATATGGTTTAATTTATTTTTTTTCTACTAGAAAAAACACTAATAATACCTAAATAGTTTTTTCATACATTAAAATAATGATCTAGCGGGCTAAAAATCTAGTTACACCTAATATTGGTCCCACCAAAATACATGTTTTTAAATTACGTTAATTTTAATGTAAAATTTATCAAATCCCATTACATAAATTTTACATACTTACTCCTATCATTAATACTTAACTCGATCATTTTTTTGCACCCTCGATACTTCATCATTTAATTTAGAATTCTTAAATTTACTAACGACTTTATAATGCTAATTTGTTCTGATAAATAAATTAATAGCCTTCAAGTAATGCATCTAGAAGATGAAAAATAATAGATTGAGCTGAATCATCGACCAAATAACATAACTTAATAGTTAATTAGGAGGATTTTATGCATAGTTTTAAATTATGTTCCTTCTTGATCATGACAATTCATCGAGAAGCAAAAAAACTATATAAAATTTTTCACATAAATTGATGTGTTAAGTGATAACTACTGAAGCGATATATTGAGTGTACATGCATTCCAAAAATATTAAATGATTGATTAAGAGTAATTACAATAGTTCACACATGAAATTTTCTTATGATTTTCATATAGCATTGCTCTAAAAAATTTACATGGACAATTATAGTCCTTTAGTTGTATGGAAATAAAAATGTCTTAATTTTGTGAAATAAGATAGAAATTACTATATTAGTTAGGTAAAATATATCTTAAAATTTCCTTGTTATTACTCTCTCCATATTTACACACACCTTCCATTCATTCTTGGTTTGTTTCCCCGAACGTGCAGATCACTGGAAAACGAGAAGCTTACTGCAAGAACTTCGTACTTGAAAAACAATGAGCACGCAAGTGGATCAGATAATGGAAGACGATAGGGAAAGTGTTCCAAATAAAGGAAAAGATATAGCAATTAGTACCTTAGGTGTTTCTAACATCAAACGCAACATTGAGATGACTGGAGATATTTTCGCACAGCTGCAAAATAAGATGGAATCGTTGACCTCTCAACAGGACGGGGCTAAGTGTTGTATCTACAGGGTGCCCAATTCGTTTCGAAAGGTAAGACCGAAAGCCTACACTCCACAACTTATTTCAATAGGTCCTCTTCACCGCGGCGATAAAAGACTAAAGGACATGGAACAGCAAAAATTGAGATATTTCAAAGAGTTTGCTGAACGGGATGTGATGGGTGAGAAGAAAATCGCGGATCTCGTGATCAGCATTCGGGAGAAAGAAGCGCGTATCCGAGCCAGTTATTCAGAGAACTTTAGCAAAATTACAAGCAGTGATTTCATAGAGATGATCCTGTTGGATGCAGTCTTCATCATTGAGTATTTTAAGGATTCAAATGATTATGGAGACCCAAAAATCCAGGACCCAATGTTTTCGACAAAAAAACACCATCAAAGCCGCGCGGGAACGTCCCACAATGGACATTCTGAAAGTGTTAAGCCGTGGATGATATTTGACATACGAGAAGACTTGATGCTACTTGAAAACCAACTACCTTTCTTCATTATTGAGGAAATATATGAGAGGGCCTTTTGCAAAGATCCAGAAACCTTTCCTTTTCTTCAACTTGCTACCGTTTATTTTGGAAAGTACACGTTTTCACAAGGGGTGCAAAACACCCACCCGGGTGTAGAGGGAAGCAGGCATTTCACTGATTTACTAAGGAATTTTATGTTGATGGGATCCATTGAACGAAGATATAGTTTTAATCCTATCAAACTGAAATATAATGCCGTCATGCTTCGCAAGGCAGGGGTGACGTTTCAGGTAACCGAAGACAAATGTTTGGTCAATATAAAATTTGAGGAAGGAGTGTTGAAAATACCACGCTTGGAAGTTGATTACTGCTTCGAACGTGTTGTACGAAATATCATGGCCTTGGAGCAGTGCGGCTACCCGTATGAAGCTTACGTATGCTGTTACATTAAGTTTATGGACCATCTTATCGACAGTGCAGAAGACGTGGGTTTGCTAGCTGAAAATGGAATTATTCTCCACTGGCTAGGTGACGATGCCGCAGTTTCAAAAGTGATTAATAAGCTTTGCGAAACAATCACGGACACTTATACGTTTTATGATGATATCTGCAAAAAGATGAATGGCCACTATGAGAACCGCTCGAACCATATGATGGCAAACTTGAGACATGTATATTTCCCCACTGTTTGGAGAGGTACGGCAACTGTTGCAGCAGCTATCCTCCTGATCCTCACTTTGATACAGACTATCACTTCCGTAAAATCGGTATTCTAGGATTTTATCTCGTTTAGTTTCATTATTCCTACGTATGATTGATGTGATTGTTATTGTTAATTTCCTTTGAAGATTAATTGTTGTTAAACTTTGGGCATGTGTATTTCTGAACTAATAATGTTGTTGCAAATTCTTGTTGTATTGTCCTCAAATTGAGTTTGTACTTGTTTCTCAAAATTCTCTTCTTAATTTTAAGATCATCTTCAGCTTAAATGAAGCTGAAGATTAATGCATGATCTCAATTTCGATATCCCCAGTTTACCTAACAATGAATTTGACAAAAACCTGAAAATCAAAGAAATGAGTTGTTGTCTCCAAGACTATTTCGGTCACATATAAAGCCTCATAAATCTCGACTTTTCTTCTCCTTTTCCTTTTCCTTATAGGAAACTCTCTTTGTCCAGTTCCCACAAGAACACTGCCTCTGTTTTCCAACTTATAGAAAATGGAGCTCGATGGTGGTTTTATCTTGTGAATAATTATGATTTGTGAGTGTTTTTATTCAAATTAATTGACTTATAGTTTTTAAATAGATTAGAAAATGTTTTAGAGTTAAAAATAAATTTATTGAGATTTTTATGATATTTTCAAAATATTTTTAGATAAAAATATATTAAAATATTGGATTTTAAGATTCAAGAAATTTGATAACGAGAAATTTTATAGTAAACATTATATTACATGTTTATAGTATACTTTAAACATAATTTTCAAATCTGACCTCGAATCTTACCAGAAAAAAGGTCTTGGACATTGGATTCCTAAGTTAACTTATGGGTTATTAAATTAACCTTTAATTATTTTTATTAAAATATTATTATTTTATTTTAAAAAATTTCTAGATGTTAATCTAGTCATGTCTAGATTGGGTTTGACTAAATTAATTTATTAGGTTAATTTTTTTTTATACTTCAACTTAAAACTTATTCTAGATCAAATTCTCAAATATAAATTTTTCAGATTAATATATGTACTTTTAAAACATGCTATGAAAATAAAAGATGCAAATTAAGTTCATTAAGAGTTTGTTTGGCATTGCAATTGTGATTGTTTTTTAAAATATTTTTCATTTAAAAATATATTAATTTTTTATTATTTTTTAAAACAATTATTTTTGATACCAACACATTAAAATAATTAAAAAACTAAAACATTAATACATTTGTTTTTAATTTTAAACAACAATATTTTGTTCATAATGTCAAACACAATCATAGAAATCTCAAAATATTTTTAATAAATTAAGGATATGTTTGGGAGCAGTTTCACTATTATTTCACAAAATTTTAATTTATTTTAATTTAAATTAATTTTTTTTAATTATTTTGATATGTTAATATTAAAATAAATTTTAAAACTAAAAAAATTAAAAAAATAATATAATTTACTGAAGTGGTAAACCCAAAATTATTTTGATTGAAATTTCAATGGCCTCACAAAGATAATGAAGAATCTGTCTGGAAGTGTGGTTGCGGTTATTTTTTATAGTGATTTTTACTTAGAAATTTATTAAAATAATTTTTTTTTATTTTTTAAAAAATATTTTTTAATTTGTTTAGAAATGTGGTTGCGGTTACTTTTTAAAATAATTTTTTTAAAAAAAAATTATTTTTGATATTAGTGTATTAAAATAATATAAAAATATCAAAAAATTTTAATTTAAAATAAATAAAAATTTTAATTTTTTTTAAAAATATTTTAAAAATACAAAAATAATCAGGACCGAAATAGCAAAATATCACGTGCATCACACGTGACAAAAAGGCCAATTTATAAGAGCAGAGTCCTTGCAGCTAGCTGTGACAGAGAAAATGGAGAGAGACTGCGAGACAGCATAGTAGACCTGCTAAAATTCACTCTTGAATCCCACGCTAACCAAACCCTAGAATTCAATCTGGGACTCTCCAAAGAGTTCTGCATTGACCTCCTAGAAGAAGACCCAAATGACATGTCATGTCATGTAACTGTCCAGCAACGGGTAATGAAAAACCATATAAAAAAGTTTTCTGTGTTTTTTTTTTCAATTATTTGATTTGATTTTTATGCATAAGTAATTAAATGGACTGGAGATTATTTTGATGGGGTGGCTCAATATCCTTTGTATAAGCGTTTAGCTTTGTATCATTCTGTAAAGTGTGGTGCTTTATGGAGAACTCATGTGAAGATGATGTTTTGTGATGAAGATAGTAACTTGAAGTAGAAATAAGAGAATTGGAATCAGTTGATTAAAGAAAAGGACATGTGCTGAATTAGTATATTAATTTGTAGACTAAACTAACTACTCTTGATTTTGCCAATGAATGATCACTAATAATGGCAGCTATTAAAATGTCTTTATTTAAGGTAATTAGTATATAATATAATATCTTTTGGATTTTCTTAATTTATTGATGTGATCTATATTATTTTGTATTTAATTTTTAATAAATAAAATAGAGATAATGAGACTTGAAATTATAACTGCTTAATAAAATAATATAGATGAAGGTCCTAACAGGTTTGATTAAGCGGTTATAAAATAGAGATAATGAGACTTGAAATTATAACAGGCTTAATAAAATAGCGAATAATGATGAAGGTCCTAACAGGTTTGAGCCTAGGACGATATTGGACATACGAGAAGACTTGATACTACTTGAAAACCAACTACCTTTCTTCATTATTCAGAAAATATATGATAAGTACAATCGTGCTCGCCAAGATCCAACAGCCATTCCTTTTTTCGCTCTTGTTACCTCTCATTCTAAAAATTACACGTTTTTAAAAAAGGTAGAAACCACCCGGAGTGTAAAGAATAGCAGACATTTCACTGATTTACTAAGAAATTTTATGTTGAATGGAGCCAGGCAGCTGAATGGATCCAGTAATCCTGTCATGCTGAGGCATAGTGCTGTCAAGCTTCGCGCGGCAGGAGTCAAGTTTGAGGTCGTCGAAGACGAATGTTTGCTTAACATAACATTTGATAAAGGAGTGTTGAAAATACCACGCTTGGAAGTTGATTACCACTTCGAACGTGCTGTACGAAACATCATGGCCTTGGAGCAGTGCTTGTACCAGAATGAAGCTTACGTATGCAGTTACATTAAGTTTATGGACCATCTTATCGACAGTGCAGAAGACGTGGGTTTGCTAGTCGGAAAGAAAATCATTACCCACAGGCTAGGTAACGATGCCGCAGTTTCAGATATGATTAACAAGCTTTGCAAAAATATTAGTGACCCTTATACTTATTATGATGATATGTGTACAAAGATGAATGCCCACTGTGATAGCCTCTTTAACCGTATGAAGGCAACCTTGGAACTTGTATATTTCGCCCATGTTTGGAGAGGTACGGGAACTGTTGCAGCTGCTATCCTGCTGATGCTCACTTTGATACAGACTATCACTTCCGTAAAATCATTATTCTAGGATTTTATCTTGCTTAGTTTTATTATTCCTTTGTAATGATGGATTGGATTATTATTGTTAAAATTGCAGTTAAACTTTGGGTTTGTGTAGTTCTGAACTAATAATATTGTATCAATTTCTTGCTGTGTTGTCCTAAAATTGAGTTTTTGTGCCCTATGTGATGTCCTTTCCCCTCGATATTTTCTTCTTTTAAGATCATCTTCTGATTGAATGAAGCTGGAAAATTAAAGCATGATCTCCATTTCAATATCCCCAGTTTAACTAACAATGAATTAGACAAAAACATGAAAATCAAAGAAATGAACAACGACAGATAAGAGGCAGGAAGTGATATCTATAGTTTTGCACAGAAGTAGAGGTAATAACGACGAATGGTGTTACAATTGCTGTTCAGCCGTGCCTTTATTTGGCTACATTTGGATATGGAAGTGATATAATTTGTGTCTTTCTTGCAGATCGCATTTAGAAAATATTGTTATTTAAAGACGCTCTGTGAGCTAAATAGTTCTAACAGCTGTTTCATGCTTTCGAATTTTGGGGTTAAGAAATACTGAATGTGTAAAATAATCATCAAATGCACACATATAGTCAAATAATCAGAATTTAGGATAGACAACTTTCCAATGGAAGATCCATTACATGAATGTGTAAAAAGTGTTAAATAATATTTATGTAGAATTATTTATTAAGGGTAAATAGTATTTTCAGTTTAACCTATATATACTTTCTTTGTATTTATGTTAACACTAAGCACTCATAATAAACAGATGATTAAGAATTCTAGCCTTATTTTTATGTTTGATCTTAATTATTTTAACATGGTATCAGAGCTGATTTTATAAAACGAGGCTTAATCCCGAACATAGCTTTCGTGGATCCAACTGCAATTATTTTGTCTTCCGCTTCTGTAAAATTTGGTATTTCGTTAGTTTCTGATTATTTTGGTATTTTGTCTTCCCTTCAACTTCTGCAATTTGGTATTTGCATTTAATTTCTGCAAATTTGTTTTGTGTTTTGGAGTAATCGTATAATTTTGAGAAGATATTTGTTTAGTTTCTGTAATTTCTATTCAGTTTCTGCAATTTGGTATTTTGTTTTCCGCTACTTTTGCATTCTAGTTCTCTGTGATTGTTGATTATGGCTACTAAAAGATATGATTCACTTTAGTCTATGAGTGTGAGGTTGGATAGAAAGAACTATTCGTATTGGAGCTATGTAATGAGAATTTTCTTAAGGGTAAGAAGATGTGGAGATATGTCAGTGGAACTTATGTGGTACCTAAGAATACTGAAGAAGGAGATACTGCTTCGATAGATGCATGGGAAGCAAACGATGCAAATATCATTACTTGGATCAACAATTCTATTGAGCATTTTATAGGTACGTTGTTGGAAAAGTGTCGCACCTGACATCGCGGCGGCCTTAAAAATTAATTTAAAATCTTTGGAAAGAACGGATTTCTGGCATCCTGTTCTTTAATGTGGATATTCTTGTTTAAGGAGTCGCCACCTAGTATTACGGTCACTAAGAACCCTAACTGATCAACAGAGATTCTATGGTTCGGGACTGGTTACGTAAAAGGGAAGATTTTATCACCCCTTAAACGTCCTGCCTGAGGCAGGCTGCATTGCTAGTTTCGTCTTAAATTACTAAATGTTTATTAGTTTATGTTATAAAAATTTGCTTATAATATTCCTGACTCTGGCGCCAGTGAATATTTAACTACGAATATTTCCAACTCTGGCGTTGGTAAATATTACGCAGGTATAAAACAAAATAAATTTAAATCAATATTTTTTTTATTCCCGACTCTGGCGCCAGTAAATAAACAAATAAAATAAATTTATTTTTTACGCATGCACAATCTTTTATTTTTCTAGCTAAATAAAATAAAATGCAACGAATAAAAATAATATAAATTTAAACCGGTATTTTTATTCCCGACTCTAGCGTCAGTAAATAAACCAATAAATTTATATTATTTTTATTCACACATACACATTTTTATTTTTTATTTTTCCTACCTTTTTATTTTTCTGCTTTTTATTTTTTTTATTTTTTTATTTTTTGGACTGGGCCCCGCTCAGCCCACATGGGCTGGGCTAGGCCCAGCCAGCCCGGCCCGGCCCGGCCACTGGCCCAAGCCAGTGGCCCGGCTGGGCTGCATCAAAACGCACGCGTGAAGTGAATTCACGCGTGCCTTGAACTGTGCGAAGGTAATTTAATTACCTTCGCACTGTTCAATTGCAACTCAATTTGAAGAACAAAAATGAAGGGGAACGGCTTACCTGCTCTGCGAGGCGATGAAGATGATGGTGAAGCTCTGGCTGGCCAACACTACCTTTTCTCCTATGCTCCTTCTTCTGCTTTCCTTTGCTTCTGTGTTCACCGATTGCTTTCGTGTTCCAGTAGCTTTTGAGATGCTGAAGGAACTAAGAAGATGATGAAGACGCTGGCTGGATTTGTTTTGACTGATTTCTGGGTTGTTCCTTTTATGTGCAGGAACGAAGGCAAATTCAAGGCTAATTCATGCCTCTGTGTTGCTGAGGCCTTTTGTTTTATTTTGCTTCCGTTTTTATTCCCGCTTTTGTTCCCCTGTTTATGATAGGTTTTTTTTCTTCCTCTGGTGTGCTTGCCTCTCCTCTGGTTTTCGGTTTCTGGGTTCTGTTTTTGGCTTGATTCTTCCGTTCTTGACTCTGTGTTTTTTGGATTCATTTCCCCTCCCTGGTTCTGGTCTTCGGTCTCTCTTTTATAGAGACCCACAGGTTGCCCCTAATCAGTCCTGCCTTTGCAGGACTGTCTCTTCCACGAACGAGATCGTGGGCAAGGGACGCGGTCCACGATTGAATCTGTTGCAGATTTTCAGGTATCCTGTTGAATCGGGATGAAGAAGATCACACGGTTGTTCCACCAGCAACGGCAGCGTTTTGGCAGCAAGGAATTCTACCAGCAACGACGACGTTTCAAGCAGCAGTGGATATTGTCATTTTGATCCCTGAACTTTAAAAATTTGGCAATTGGACCCTTAAGCAAAAAATAAAAATTAAACTTTACAAAATAGTCCTTAATTCCTGGATTATTTTCAATTAAGTCCTTGGATTTTTCAATTTGATCCTTAATTAATTCTTTCAATTTTGCCCTTTTTGGATAAATTTCAATTAAGTCCCTGAATTTATTTAATTAATTTAAACAAAGTTTAATTAAGTCCGCAAACTTATTAATTCTTATAATTTCATTAATTAAACTAATCCAAATTTTAAATAAATTTCCAAACTTATTAATTTTTCAATTTCTGACCAATTATTCTCAAATCTGATATTTTTATCCGTAAATTTCAAAATTTGTTGTTTTAACCCCATTTTAATTTTTTTTTATTTGTTCAAAAATTGGGTTATGACAAAAAGTATGAGACAACAAAGGAGGTTTGAGATCATCTGCAATGGTTATTTACGCAATCAAATTTTGCAAAACAGTATCAGTTAGATAATGATATACGAGCTCTTCACCAGAAGAATATGAGTATTCAAGAGTTCTCTTCTACCATTACAGATCTTTGGGATCAATTGACTCTAAAGAAATGGCAAAATTAAAAGCATGTGGTGCTTATATTGAACGTAGAGAGTAGCAACGATTGATACAATTTTTAACAGCACTTCATAGTGATTTCGAAGAACTTAGAGGTTCAATAGTGCATCGCTCTCCACTACCTTCTATTGACTCGGTTGTCAGTGAGTTATTGGCTGAAGAAATACGTTTTCAGTCATATTTTGAAAAAGGGTATTCTTTCTGCTTCGAATCCTTCTGTACTAGCAGTACCTTCTAAGCAATTCTCCAATCACCACCATAAGCCTTACACAAGGATTGGCTTCAACGAGTGCAGTTTTTTTAAGCAAAAAGGTCATTGGAAGGCTTAGTGTCCCAAGTTAAACAATAGAATCAAGTTTGAAAGCCTGACAGCCAATCACAATCTAATACTCATAGACCACCTCAGGGTTATAAACCACCACACCACAATACCACAACAGTAGCTTCTTCAGGCTTTATTATTGATCCTAGTACTTTGGTTAAGCAATTTTAGAAGTTTCTCTCATTGTAGCCACAAGCAATGTCCGCTTCTTCTTCTATAGGCCAGTTGCCTCATAGTTCCTTATCTATGTCACATTCTGAATGCGTTTTGGATTCTGGTGCTTCACATCATATGTCTCCAGATTCTTTATCTTTTACTTCTGTTTCCCCTTCGCCCTCCATTCATGTTATGACTATTAATAGCACTCCAATGCCCTTAGCAGGTATTAGTTATGTTGTCACACCTCACTTAACTCTTTTTAATGTCTATCTTATTCCGAATCTCAAATTGAATCTTGCTTCTGTAGGTCAAATTAATATGTGATTCTGGTGATTATTTAGTCATTTTGTCCTTTTTTTTGTTGTGTATAGGATCTGCAGTCTCAAAAGCTGATTGGAACAGGTCGTAGGGAGAATGGACTATACATTTTGGATGAGTTAAAAATGCTAGTTCCCGTTGTTGCTACTACTATTGTTAATTTGTCTTCTTTTTGTTTGAGTCCTTCATTTTCTAGTTTTTAAATAAATAAACACAAAACGTATGTATAATCTTGAATTTTTTTCAATTTAAATTATAAATTGAATTAATTTATCTTTTTAATTTTAATTTATCCATTGGTTTTTTAAAATTATGCAATTTTAAGCAATCTAACTCTCAATTTTTCTTAATTGACATTTTAACTTGATTGTATTTTAAAATCATCCTTGAACTTCAATTTTTTTAAAAAAACTTAGCCAAATTAACCCATTTATCAACTCCCTTTTCAATTTAACCCTCAATTGTAATTCAAAAATTTTTTAATTTTATTTTTGCCTATAATGCTCAATTATTGGTCCAATTTCAATCTCAACTATTTTTTTATAATTTTTTAAAATATATACAAAAATATAGGGTTGAAATTGGGTAATGACAAGTTAAGAAAAAATTACAAAAGTTTTTTTGTAAAAAAAAATAAAATTGTTTGTTGTTTATTTACTAGTAATGCTATATAAAAGCACAAACTGTGTTTTGAAACATTTGATTTGATAAGAAAATACCCATAAATCTTACTAACAATTAAATATATTGAAAAGAATTTATTAGTAATTATTAAATATATTGTCTTATTTTAAAACTTCTACTTATGATGAGCAAAAAAATTGAGAAAATCTAAAAACAATTAACCAAAAAAATAAACAGAGAAAGGAACCAAATGAACCAATTAGAAAAGTTTTAAGAAAATTGGTTTGGTTTCGTTTTGTTTCAATTTTAAAAATTCAAAATTCAACTAACACTGTATGAATATCCAATTCTATGCTGGGGGTTGGGTGGGCTACTTTAGTTTAGGTGATAATTTTCATCTCTTTAAAGTTCTAACCCCAAATCAAACCCAAACGTAGCTACTACCAAGCTTCTAAAACAAGAGAACATGGCTTCCTAGGGCCATATCTCATTTCCTCCACCACGCTCTCTCTCTCTCTGAAATATATTTTGTTTCGTCGCATTATTGTTTTAATTGGACATGAAATCACTTCTTTAGCAGCTTGTAGGTATAGGCAGACATTAGTTGATTCAATATAAGGACAAGCATTCTATCTATAAAGTTTACATTTTCCCTGTAAGGGTGCAGGGTGTATGTAGTTTCATTTTTATTTTTATTTTTTATAAAAAAACTAAATTAGATCCGGTCTGTTTTTTTAATAGAATTTAAGCAATTGAATAGGAAAAACCAGTTTTTTAAGTGAATTAATAAGAAGCTCTAGATATTCAAAATCATTTTATCAATATATTATTTATAAAAACAATTGTTTCTTTTTATAAAATATAATAATATATTTTAATTAATCTCAAAATACATTAACCGGTCCCTTCCCTTTGATGGTTTTTTAGTCCTACATGCTGTCTTATAGTTTAGAGAAAATTGTTTAATGTGCGAGTGGGGGATGTATAATTATAGGATCCAGGATTCAACATTAAAGGGCTAAAATGAAGATTTAATATTTACAGGGATTATTATGTACAAATATACTTCATCTTTTAGAAATAATTTTAAAGTTAAGGGACTTTCCTAGATCCGCCCTTGCCAGGCTTGAATCTAGAGAGCATATAGAATTAAGTCCCTTAATTATAGCCATTGTCTTGTGCATCTGGGTAGACAAGGCAAGAGACTTAGAGAGAGAGGGGGGAGAGAGGGAGCGCGGTGCTGCAATATATATATAGGAAGAGGCTCGCTGCTTGGGACTCTATTTACAGACACGGTCCTCTGATCTCCGTCCTCAGGTCAGCACTAACTTGTTCTGCTCTTTGAAATGTTTAGTTTTTCGAAATTTAATGTTTTCGATTTGCTTTAAGCTCTGCAGACAATAAGTGATTTGTCAGATTGTACCCAAACAAGGAACAATAAGTTTTTTTTAAAAAAAAACTAGTAGTAATTTCTTTAAGTGATTTGTTGATTAAGTTTCATCTTGGCATCTCAAAGTCATCAAATACTTTATTAAAAACATTTTATAATTGTTTGCAGTTTTCCAAGCATATAATGTTCAAGTTTATTATAGAGGAATGTGTTCTAGTTTATCTACTAAAAGAGTTCCATCTTTGTTAGGAGAAATCACAAACTAATTTAGAATACTGTAATAGCGCATAAAACACTAGTTAAACTGTTCTAAATTTAATCTTTATTATTTTAGATTATAGATTCTTATTATGTCGTAATTGTATCTATAAATTCTCAGCTACATTGATCTTTCCCTCTCACTATCAATTTTTTAAAGGACGCTCGGAAATTTTGTCTGCGGGTGAGTGCGAACCAGCTAAGGCTGCATCCAAATATAATTATAAGATAAACAAACATCATTTTCATTATGGGGTCTTCCTTCATGCATTTGAAATTTGTAACTTCATATGCTCAGTGGGTTGATCGGTGGGTTTTTTTTTTTTATATATAAAAGACTATCTGCTGATAGAAAAAAAGATGGATCCAGGATTCAACATTAAAGGGCTAAAATGAAGATTTAATAATTTTACAGGGATTATTATGTCCAAATATACTTGATCTCTTAGAAATCATTTTTAAGTTCACATTTATATATTTATAGCCATTTTCATATGCATTTGGATAGACAAGAGACTTAGGAATTTATAATGTTTTTTTAAATTTTAATTTTTTTATTTAAAATTAATTATTTTAATATTTTTAAATTATTTTGATATGCTGATATTAAAAATAATTTTTTTAAAAAAACAAAATAAATTATTTTAATATATTTTTATAAAAAAACATTTTAAACTGTAATTGGTATCATAATTCTAAGTACACATTGAGAGAGAGAGAGAGAGAGAGAGAGAGACGTGTAGCAATATATAGGAAAGAGGCTCGTTGCTTGGGATCCTATGTATAGACACAGTACTGCAGGATTTGACTTTAGATTACTATGGGTAAAAAACTTTAGTTCGAAATTTGATCTCCACTACCTGGATTATAGATCCTCATATCGTAATTGTATTTATAAATTCTCAGCTAAATTGATCCATATACGACACATATAGTAGCATTTGATGAAAACAGGAAAAATCACCCAAATACTATTTCTGAGAAGCTAATATATGCATATAGTAGTATTTGATAATGTGGATTTATATAAATTTTAAACTTAAAAGATTTTTATTTTAGAGGATATATTACAAAATAATATAAATTATATCTTGAGATCTTACTTAATAATTTAAGTTATTGAGTTGAAATGGTTTTTTAAAAATAATCTTTGTGTAATGATGCATCATCGATCCAAATAAATTGAATAACTTTAAGTGCTTCAAATTTGAAAAATCTGAAAATTAAACACCATGCATATAAACAAATTATATCAAAGTTTCACACAAATTGACGTTTAAGTGATAACGACTGAATCGATGGAGTGTACATACGTTCCAAAAATATTAAATGACTGATCAAGAGTAATTACAACAGTTCATCTGAAATTTTCGTATGATTTTCTTATAGCATTGCTCTGAAAAATTACATGGACAAATATAGTCATGAAGTAGTATGGGAAAAGTGCTTTGATTTTGTGAAATAACATAGAAATCACTATATTAGTTAGGTAAAAATATATCTCAAAAAAAAAAAAAACCTCTAAATTGAACTATATACCTTCCATTGATTCAAGGTTTGTTGCACGGAACCTGCAGACTGGAAAAGGATAAATTTACTGCAAGGGCTTCAAACATGAAAAACGATGTTGAACAGGCAAGGGCATCAAACATGGAAGACGATGAGTCAAGTGCTCCAAACAAGGGAAAAGTTATTGATGTAGGAAGTGATTCAGACATTGATAAGGATATTAACAACTTAAGTGCTTCAAACAAAGGAAAGGATACAGCAAGTACCTCAAGTATTTCAAACCCGGAACTCAAAATTGAGATGACTAGCAGGATTTTGGAACAGCTGCATAACCGAACGGTGGAGCAGAGAACACAGACAGCAGAGGAGGTCAGCATCACCATCGATTTCCTTTCTCCAGAAGCAGTGGTCTACCGCCACATCAACACCCATCTTCCCCGATCTCTTCATCTCCGTTAGCTCTGAAGCTTCCTCCAGCAGTGGCCACCACACGGCAGCCCCTACAGAACCAAAATGAGATAAATCTGAAAGAGAAAGAAAGACTCGAACTTGTGTAGCAGATCTGGACCGAGATCCAGCCGCCATCAGCGCTGGCGATGCCCAACAACCAGATGTGCTACAGGGATGAACTCTCGGGCAACAAACAGTGACAGACTCGAAAGAAGCCAATCTAAAGGAGGAGGAGAAAAAAACGCAGATCTGTGAAAAAAAGACAATAATCGAAACTCAATTAAGAAGAAATCATCGCACAAACAATCTCCCGGACCGGTTGTTGATTTGGATCCTTTCCCAATTGAGGATGGAAGACTACGGGAAAGAGGAGATTGGTTGGGGTGGGGAATGAAGCTGTGATTTGGGATCGGTTCAAGAGGTAAGAATCTATACAATAACAGTAACAACAAGAAGAACTTTTCAACCCAGCCATGGAGGGGAAAGCTTTCTCTCAAAAAACCCAGCCACCGTTCCAGACAAACTTAATTCCTTCTCACAAACACAAAAATGAACTTGACCTTACATACAAGCCATATTACCCCCAGCCTCAGCTACCATCCATCACCTTAAACACTCAGACTTAACAAACTACCGTGATTTTCAACTACAATGTTACTTTGAAAACTTCCCAAGTTGGGTCGATTACCATAAGCTAAAGACTGTTTCAGAAAACAGGGAAAGTTATTAAGCTGTTTGTTTCTCGAAAAACAAATCAAGCAGGAAAGCATTTTGGCTTCGTCACCATCCTCTCGAATCTGTCAGACAAAACTCTGCTAGAATGCTTAAATGACATATGGTTTGATTCCTAAAGCTGAGAGTTAATGTGGCTAAGCACAGAAGAAAAGATGAAGTGACGAAACAGAAAATAATGGGAACAGGGAAACAAATACCCAAGCTCAACAACAAAGCCAAGGCCCCCATCCGTGTAAGAGACAACCGAAGCTATCTTGAGGCAGTAAGATCAGGGAGTCAAGTGCATCAAGCGTCTGATAATGCCACACCACGTCCTCATAACTTCATTTCTTTCAACACTACAGATGAGGAAATTCTATGGTTAAGAAATAGTCTTATAGGCAAGATATCTCAGGGAGTAGATTATGCACAAATCAGACATGGATTAATTCAGCTAGGCATTTGCTTCTCTGCTTCCGTTTCCTGGGGGATCCAGGCAATCATAAGCTTTGATGGTGAGAAATCTATGCAACAAGCCATGCAGAAAGGTATGGAATGCTGGAGGCTCTACTTTGATGAAGTTCACCCGTGGACGGAAGAAGATGTGACAGAGAGTCGTCTAGCATGGATCTCTATCTCTCATTTGCCTATCTCTGGCTGGAGTTTGAGATGTATCTCAAACCTTCTCATGAACCATGGACGGGTGATAGGTTTTGACAAAACCAGCCTAAAAATCTCTGAACTTCACAGTGTGAAAATCCTTATAGGTACTCACTTGCCGGAGATCCACGACTCTATAGCTCTCATGCTAAACTCCAAGTTAGTACACATACAGCTGGATGAGATTGACCTTTAAGATATCCAGAGGCAAAAGGAATTTCATACTCGATGGCAGAATTTCAAACCATATTACTTCAGGGAGATAGTGCTGACAGTGACTCAGATGATGAAGTGTACACTAATCTGGCTTTTGACTTGGCAGGAGATGACAACATTTGCAGGCTGGTATCGCTGATAAGAATTGTGGAGCTGATGACAAGGCACACACTGAGAGGTAAGGAAGCACAACCCACATGGGACATATGAGGTCTACGATCATAGCTTTGCGGCCACAATAAATGCATTGACAACACAGAACGGCTACATATCGTTGTTGAAGATCTCTTTCCAGAAATAGCTGCTCCTAGGACTCCCCACCACTTTCTCTACCAACAAGCTTTCCCAAAATCAACTCCAACCAGACGGGGCCTTGTCTTATACGATGTGAATTCAGCAAGCCCACTAGAGCATCCAAGCATGGCTTTCAAAAGAGACTCCTTCTCGCCACAACCTTATACCCCTGTTAGCAGTGATGATTCTTTAGAATCCCACTCAAAATCCAAAGCCTGCCTCTTACATCAACCAACAGACCCCAACAGCCAAACAACCAAGACTAAAGAAAATATCCTCTACTGGGAGTCTCCTCTCCTTGCACTCTTCAGCAAGCATATCTTCTATAGACTCTTACATCAGGGTGAATAATACCCGTAACCTGAAAGAATATGCAGCGGAGTCGTCCACAATGAAGTCAACAAAATGATCCATTTGGGAGAAGCTTTGGGTCTTGGTAATTCAGCTCTCTTGAAAATTTTCTGGGTCTTATCATAAGACAGCTAGAAAAGGAAGGAAGATTGGCAGAAACAACAATGAATAGTAAGTTTTCATCCCTGCAGATAGGCCTTTTAATTCTGTCATGAATATTCTTTCTTGGAATTCATGTGGCTTGGGCATGATGAGGAAACGAAGAAGAATCACGAAATTAATAACAGAATATAAGATTGATATATGTTTCATGCTGGAAACTAAGCTAGCTAATTGTTCCATTGGTTTTGTATCTCGTATTTGGAATGAAAATCATGTGAGTTGGTTTAGTAATGATGCTCAAGGATCAAAAGGAGGTCTGGTTGCTATGTGGAAAAACACTAACTTTGAAGTCTCTAATATTGAATATAGTCATGGTTGGATCGGTTTGTATGGTAAACATGTTCACAGTGATTTTCATTGCTTTGTTATTGGCATCTATGCTCCTTGTAACTATCAGGACAGACAAAAACTTTGGGATGATCTCATTCTTCTAAAGCATGTTTTTGAAGTTCCATGGATAATAGCAGGAGATTTTAATGAAACACTCTCTTAGAAAGACAGAAACAGTGGAATTTGTCATCCTGCAGGCTCAAATTCTTTTAGCAGATTTCTATAGTCTTGTGAGCTCACTGAATACCCTTTAGCAGAAGGTTATTTTACCTGGTTCAGAGGAAGGTCCAAGAGCAAACTGGATCGTATGTTCGCAAGCTCATCCTACCATCTTCACTTCCCCAGTTTATCTCTTCGACGACTTCCAAGAGAGTTCTCGGATCATTGCCCTTTAATTCTATCTAGCTTCTTACAAGACCATGGATGACGTCCTTTTTGTTTCTTGGACCGTTGGACTCAATACCCAAATTTCAAGCACATTATTGAAAGCTTCTGGAATGATGCATGCTCCCTTCACCCTGGCCGCTTTAAATTTCTCAAAAAGCTTAATCATATTGCAGTCAAATTGAGGCAATGGAATAAGCTTGTATTTGGAAATCAAGAAGCTGGCCTTCAACGAACCCTTTCAGCTATCAACATACTAGAGGAAAAATGTGAAGAAGAAGGTTTAACCGACCAAGAGCAGGAGCATTTAGACTTTTTGTTGAAAGACCGCTGGGTTCGCAACAATCACATTGAATCTATTTGGAGGCAGAAATCAAGACATATATGGTGCAAATTGGGTGACAGAAATAACAAGTTTTTTCACATGATTGCCAATTTCAGGAAGGCTAAATCATCAATACTTAAAATCCACCATAATGGCAACACTTTTGACTCTCAGCAGGGAATTAAGCAGGCTGCTGTGGATTATTTCTCTGAGTTGTATGACTCCCCCTCTAGTAAAAAGCCGCAATTAAATCCTTTGGGTTTCAAATGTCTCTCTAAAGAATCCTCTGAATGGTTGGAGCAAGAAATCACAATGGAAGAAGTGAAGCGCGGTGTATGGGGTTGTGATGGGTCAAAATGTCCTGGACCAGATGGTTTCAACTTCAAATTCTACAGATTAGCATGGGATTTTATTGCTCAAGACATTCTAGATATAGTCTTAAGCTTCTTCAGAACAGGAAGGCTTCCCAAAGGAATCAATACAACCTATGTAACTCTCCTCTCCAAGACAGTCGAACCCATTGAGTTTAAAGATTTTCGGCCCATCAGCATGATTCATGGTATTTATAAGATCATTGCTAAAATCCTTGCATCTAGACTGAAAGCTGTTATGCAAGATATCATTAGCATTAACCAATCAGCGTTTATAGCAGACCGTAACATTATAGATGGCTTTATGATTGCAAATGAGCTGGTGAATGATCTAAAAAAGCGAAAAGCGGCAGGTTTGATTTTCAAGATTGATTTTCATAAAGCTTTCGACTCAGTCTCCTGGGATTACCTAGATGATATCATGGGTTATATGGGGTTTGGCAGAAAATGGAGAACCATGATTTATGAATGTCTTTCTTCATCAAAACTCTCGGTTTTCATCAATGGATCTCTTTCAAAAGAATTCTCTGTTCGGCGAGGGCTGCGTCAAGGAGATCCGATTTCCCCTTTTCTGTTTGACATAGCTGCTGAGGGCCTCTCTGTTCTCTTTCAAAGGGCATCTAGTGGGAATATTATCAAAGGGCTGCAATTTGCATCAGGAATTTTCGTCAGCCATCTTCAATATGCAGATGACACATTAATATTCATCCCGGCAGATATTGATCAGTTAGTTCAAGTCAAAAGAATTTTAAGATGGTTTGCTCTGTCTTCAGGCCTTCATATAAACTTCCATAAAAGCTCCATTATTGGTATCAATGTCGATGATCACTTGTGCTTGCGCTTGGCTACATCTATTTTTCTGCAGATCAGACTCCCTCCCAAGCAAATATCTTGGCATGCCATTAGGAGCCAATCCATCTCGTATCTCACATGGAAGCCAGTGATAGAGAAGTTTCGTAAAAGGCTTCATATATGGAAGGGGAGACTACTAGCATGGCTGGTCGTCTATGTCTCATTAAAAGTGTCCTTAATTCCCTGCCTATATATTTTATGTCTGTATTCAAGATGCCAAAAGGGGTAGGCAGGCTTCTTTCATCCATCCAAAGACGTTTCTTGTGGTGTGGATGTACCAAGCAAAGATCTTTCTGCAAGATCCAATGGAGAATAGTGATGCGCGATAAGAAACAAGGAGGCCTCGGTGTAGGCTCCCTTATATCAAAAAACAGAGCCCTGCTTCTAAAATGGATTTGGAGACTCTCTTCCCAGGTACAAGCTTATGGAAAATGATTATCTCTTCAATGTACAATCCATCTTATGAGAATGGGATCCCAATTTTCTACAACCAACCATCCAAGATATGGAAGGATATTATGTCCATTGTTCAAACCGACGTTCATCAAGTCTTCACGAATCATTGCAAATTCATGGTGGGGAATGGCAATTTAACATCCTTTTGGCTAGACAGCTGGATTGGTGACGACCCTCTCAAAACAGCCTTCCCAAGGCTATATCTTTTGTCTTCCTCTAAATCTGCTTTGGTGGCTGACATGGGTAGATGGAGCAATGGAATCTGGCTCTGGTCCCTACAATGGCGCAGACCTCTTTTTCATTTTGAACAAGAACAACTATCACTTTTATCATCCTTGTTAGAATCCAAGCCAATGTTCTGCCACAAGATGGATAAGAAAATCTGGACCCTCAACAACGATGGCCTCTTCAGTGTAAAATCTTGCTCCAAATTGATGGACCAGTTACTCTACGGTGGAGCCAAACCATTCCAATCTTCTGTTTGGATAAAACTAACCCCACCAAAAGTGCAGCTTTTCCTTTGGCTCCTTGTCCAAGATAAAGTAACCACAAGAGATTTCCTATTTCAACGCGACTACCTCTCCCTTCAGGAGTCAAGATGTGCTTTCTGCAATAAAAGCTTGGAATCTTCAAGTCACCTCTTCATTCACTGCCACTTCTCTTGGAATATATGGATGAAACTGCTTTCTAATCGGGGCTTTTGCAGTGTTTTTCCAAAATCTGTTGATGATATGTGCTACCAATGGTCTTCTATGGTTAAAGGCAAGCAACAAAATCTCTCATGGCAACTTCTTTTCTCATGCGTTGTTTGGAATCTTTGGCTTCATCGAAATGATGTTATTTTTAATGACGCTGCCCCTAACCTTCAAATCTGTTTCTCCATGGTGCGCCAAAGTATTGCTTTATGGCTGAGGCTTGACTCCAACTCTTTCGAGCTTAATATAGAGAATGTTTAGTCGGGAGGAGTTGGTTTCTTTTGATTTATCTGTTCTCTTTTTGTTGCTATCAACCTGTTTCATGCAACAGTTTTTGTGCTTCCCTTTCCTCTGTTTGTTCTTCTGATGTAAGTTAGGCTACTATCTTTGTAGCTTTTTCCTTTCAATAAAATTTCGACTATTAACAAAAAAAAAAAAGATGGAAGGGATGGCCTCTCAACAGGACCGGGCTGATTGCTGTAAATACAGGGTGCCCAAATCGCTTCGAGGCGTAAATTGGAAAGCCTACACTCCACTACTGATTTCAATAGGTCCTCTTCACCGCGAGACTAAAAGAATAGAGGCCATGCAAAATCATAAATGGAGATGTTTCAAAGAGTTTACTGAACAGGATGGGATGAATGAGCAGAAAATTAGGGATCTTGTGATCAGCATTCAGAATAAAGAAAAGTATATCCGAATCTGCTATTCAGAGAAATTCAACAGAATCAGTAGCTGTGATTTCATAGAGATGATCTTGCTGGATGCTGTTTTCATCATCAAGTTTTTGAATGAGTATCAACAGCCTAATCATTTTGAGCCCAGGATGATGTTTGACATACGAGAAGACTTGATTCTACTTGAAAACCAACTACCTTTCTCCATCATTCGGGATATATATCAAGAGATCAATCGTGATCTCCAAGATGCAACATGGGAATCTTTTCTTGATCTTGTTACCTATGTTTTTGGAAAGCACACAGGCGATATTGCTACGTTTCATTTTGAAAAGCACAAGTTTTCACAAGTGGAAGAAACCAGACAGATTGTAAAGGGAAGCAAGCATTTCACTGATTTACTAAGGAGTTTTATGCTGAAGGGATCCATTGAACGAACTTATAGTTTTAATCCTATCAAGCTTAAATATAGTGCGGTCATGCTTCGCAAGGCAGGAGTGAAGTTTCAGGTCACCCAAGACAAATGCTTGGTCAACATAAAATTTGAGAAAGGAGTGTTGAAAATACCACGCTTGGAAGTTGATCACAGCTTCGAACGTCTTGTACGAAATATCATGGCCTTGGAGCAGTGCTGCTACCAGCGAGAAGCTTACGTATGCAGTTACATTAAGTTTATGGATCATCTTATCGACAGTGCAGAAGACGTGGGTTTGCTAGTCCGAAAGGGAATCATTCTCCACTGGCTAGGTGACGATGCCGCAGTTTCAAATGTGATTAACAATTTTTGCGAAAATATTGGTAACAATTACACTTGTTTTGGTGATATCTCTCAAGAGATAAATTCCCACTATGAGAGCCGCTTTAACCATACGAAAGCAACCTTGAAACTTGTATATTTCGCCAATATTTGGAGAGGTACGGCAACTGTTGCAGCAGCTATCCTGCTCATCCTCACTTTCATACAGACTATAAGTTCCGTAAAATCGTTATAATGATTTTATCTTGCTTAGTTTCATTGCTCCTACGTAATAATGGATTGGATTGTTATTGTTAATTTCCTTTGAAAAATGTTTTTAAATTGTGAGTTTGTGTTGTTCTGAACCAATAATATGATGGTAATACATTAGATATTATTGATGAAAGCTAGCAATTTAGACTACAAGTTTTATCCATGATCTAAGCTCAATATTACCAAACAAATTAAATTTATTGGGTGTCAGCCCATATTAAATTAAAAACACAATCTAAATACATTTCATGGTTCTTACTTGTAGAAAACAAATTAACTAAGGATATTTTAAGTAATTTTCATTTTAATTTTTCAAAGATATCCTTTAAATTAGGGGCATTTGAGATAAATTGCACATAACTTGTCTATAAATCAAGGTTGTCAATTTCATTCCGTTCCGTCCGGAATGGCCGAAACATTTCATACCAATTCAAAAAACGAAACAAAACGGAATAAATTTCATCTCATTTTAAATCTCGGCCCGTTCCGGATTTTTCGGCCAAATTCCGGCCGAAACGTTCCGGTTTCATTCCGGTTGTTCCGTTTCGGCCAAAAAATATTATTTTTAAAAAATTAATATATAGTTTATATTATTTTAAGTTAAAGATCTATTTAATCTTTACTATTTAAAAATATTTTAAATTTTAAAATTATATTTGTTTGTCATTATGTTTGTATTGTATAATTTATAATTAATTTATCTTGAATTTGAATTATGTTTGTGGAATATATATATATATATATGAACAATACAACCCCGAAACGGCACGCCGAAACACTCCGAAACTGAAACATTTCGTTCCAATTGAAAAAACGAAACACCTACCGAAACGGAATTGACAACCTTGCTATAAATAGACAACAAAGTCACCAAATCAAAGACAAAAGCATAAAAGCATAGATGACAAGCAAAAAAGACACATAAAAGAAAACAAGAAGAAGCAGAAGACAGAAGGACAACAAATACATACTAAAGATCAAATACAAATATTTGAGTTATCTCAAAGAAATTCAAGTCTATTAAAGAGATAAAGGATCAAAGTCATTATATTCATCAAATCAAATCAAGTTAAGATCTCACACGGTTATGAAAATGTTTTCTGAGAATTGTGTCCATCAGATATTTCTTTAAATGAAGGAGCTGAAAAAATCTATCAAATAAAGAGATGTTTAGATCACCATGGTGATGGACCAACTAAAAAAATAAAATCCACAAACTGAAAGCACCCAAAGGATCATAGATCCATCTTGAAAGAATACTCATCAAGATCCTTTATAAAGCTAATATTCTCCTAAAAAGCAACCAAAACAAGAGCAACATGATCGAACAATAGTATAAAATGCTTTAAGGGACATTATTGGATCATCATTGGGCTCACTTACTCCGTAATAACTATTGTATATGATTGTTGATACTATTCATTCTTAAGTCATATTCTAAGCATATCAATGAAATGAGGATGCCACCAAACTATCAACCTTTAAAGTTCCAACAATTTAAAAGTAAAGGTAATTCAAAGCAATATATTGCTTATTTTATGGAGACTTGTAATAATAAAGGAACCTAAGGAGACTTACTGGTGAAGAAATTCATCTAGTCCCTAGAAGCAAAAGATTAGTATATTTAAAAGTCTATTGTTATTTACAATCAAAATGAAAAGTTAATAAATCCAATTTATTTATGACTTTATCTAAATCCAATTTATTTTATTTACAACGTCTTAATCTACCAAATTACAATAAAAAATGAGATATAAAAAGTTTAACTGTAGATTGTTTTTTATTATATCATATATTTATATATATCTTATAAATATACATATAATATAAGTATTTTAAATATAATATTATAGACATATAATCTTGTTAAATATTTTTGAAATAAATTTCATTTTTAAAACCTTAAAATATATATTTTTTTAAAATTAATGCCAAATTAGTTAGTGGTGTTAACTAAGAGTTTATTTTGTATGAGGTTGTGGAAAGAGAGATTTGTGGAAGGCGTATTTATAAGAAGTTTATTTTATGTGTTAAAAAAAGTGTTTTCTAGAATTAAAAAAAAAAAAAACACTTTTCTAGTGGTTGGAAACTAGTTTCTATATTTTATCAAACATCAGGAAACTTGGAAAACTACTTTTTAGGAAAAGTGATCACAAACAAGGCATACTTCTTCATGATCACATCAATTTTAAGCCAAACGAGCACTGACGGTGATAATTTTAAATCTTAAGAAGAAATTAAGATGGGTTATTTTAAGATTTTGAATTTTTTTTATTAAAATGTAGGAAATTAAGTTGCCAGGCGGGCCGGGAAGAGGAATTGATCAAAGCCGTGTATCAAATTGCGCGCAATTAGCTATATATTTGAGATAAATGTTGAACGCAGCTAGTCAACTTGTATGTTCATATACTGTAATATTATATATATAAGTTTGAAGTAAAAAAACTAAAGATTAATCCATGTCTATATCCTTGTCTTCTAAGGGGTGTGTTCTTACGATATGAACAAATACACTAGCACGATTATTAGTGAATTTAGCTTGTCTTCTGCAAATACCATGAATTAAGCAACTCGCTTCAATGCAAGGCACAAGAATAGATTTTATTTTCCAGTCTCTTGACTTCTCTGGGGAAGCTTGAAGATCACAAGTCATGATTCAAGCGAGCAAGAACTGCGAGGTACGTACGAGAATTCAAACCATATTTGCTAGGAAAAAAAAGAATTCAAACAACATTAATTAAGTAGACTTCACCACGAAGATATGTAGCTATCTCTTTTCTACAGTCAAGATAAGTTCCTTTAGCTTTTAAAAGTAAGCCTGGGGAGAGGCTTTACATGTGTTCTCACTCAAGTTGGCTTTACTGCTGTAGCTCACAGCATCTGCGAGCTAACGTTTGCACGATAAGGTAACATTTTAATATTATAATGATTAAAAAAAGAGAGAGAAAACATTATAATATCATAGCCATGTCTACCAGTATTAAATTAAGAGAAAAGGTTAAGTATTTATTGGTGGTTCTATCAACGCATAAATGCTGCATGATGGACCAACTTAACTGCATTTTTTTTTCGAGTACAAATAACTGATAAACTTAAGAAAAATATGTTTAAATTTATAAATTTCATATGAAAAATATTTTTAATTTATAAAGTTTATCAGTTATTTGTACTCGAAAAACTACGGCAAAAGGCGGTAGCAGCTGAAATCAAGAAGGAAAGTCTAGAAATAAAAAAATCAGAATTACAGTTGGCAAACATAGTATCATTCAGAATTGAAATTTCAGCTGCAACCTCAGTTTTAAAAAATCATGAAAGATAATATTTATATGAATTATTTATTAATTTTTATATAAAATATTAAAACTCCAAATATTTGTTTTTTAATTTTTTCAGGTTGACTCTGTAACCCAAAACTTAAATATTTGTCTTTCAAGTTAGTGAGTTGATTGAACCATGTCGAGTTGCTCATTCGATTGACTTGGAAGAAAATTCAAATTTTCGTGTTTTCGATGATAGTCTTGTTGATGTTGACGCAGAGGAGTTGAATGTTGTTCTTAATAAAGATGATGATGATGATATCCATATTGAAGATTGCGATAAAGTTGATGACTGTTGAATTGACTATGAAGAAGAAGAAAATTCTGAGTAACTATCAGAATCAAGGAAAGTGAAAAACATCTTTTTATAATGTAATATTATGGATGATATTCTGTAACATGAAATATTGATTTTATAATTGTTAATTGATGTTATTGTTTTGTGCCGGTAGTTTGGAATTTAAGTGTTTGCAGGAGGGTAAATAGACAATACAAACATATTCTTTCATGCACAGTGCACGATCACCGTGTCTCTATAGGCGGAAAACATCTGTCGCTATTTTATTGAGAGTTGTAAAATATTTACTGGAAATGCCACAATCACCAACATCTATACCAACGAATACTATATCCATCGACATTTTACAGTGAGTTGAAAAATATTTACTAGAAATGCCATAATCACCGACATCTCTACAAACGAAAATATTCCATCGGTATTTTATCAAGAGTTCAACAATATTTACTGGAAATCCATAATCATAGTCGTGTATGCCGACAGATACATTCTGTCGGCATCTGTCTGCATTTGGCGACAATTCACAATTACATACAGACTTACTGATGGATGGTGCGAATTTCAAAGTGCAGGTATTAATACACCTCTAACCACGTGCACTTGCCGACAAAAATAAACCACGACTGCGAAAATTATGGAGGGTAATTAAAAAAATTTAGTGTGAAATTCAAAATTTACCGATGGATTTTTGAAAAGTCACGAACGAAATAATTTTAAATAATATTATTTTAATATTCTGTCGGTAAATCCGTCTGTAAAATTGCGCTATCAATCCCAGCGACCGCCTCTTTAGTTCATTTTTCCTCTACTTTGTTTTAGAGTTCTCTCGTTTTTGTTTTTTTCCTCTCATTTGCTGCTAAATTTTTGTTTTTTTCCTTGTAATCTCTAGTTCAATCTTCAACAAATTATAAGGTATGTATTTCCATTTAATATGCTTAATGATTTTATTTTATTTCTTTGTTTTAGTTATTGTTATTTTTGTTGTGTTTTTTGTTTTGGTGTATCTTTATAATGTAGATAAAGTCTTGAAATAAACCATTATTCAGGTAAGCATTTTTCATTCCTAAAGTCTATAGATTTTTTTTTATTATTGTTCAATATATTCTATTGTTTGTATTGCCATAATAATGGAATACTTTCTTGAATTTTAATTGTTATTGTTGAATTTACCTTGTAATTAGTAATTGAATATATATATATGAATAAATTTAATTATTTTAATTCAATTTTACTTATTATTGCATGATATGTGTTTAATTATTTCCATTTATTTTAATTGTTATTTGTATAGATGTTAGGTTATATATAAGATTTTTAACTTTTCAAGAGATAATGAGTGTGTGATAGAACTTACATGTGTTCTGAACCACATGGCAAATTGTTGATCTTGTAATTAAAAGATTTGAGATTCAGTCAGCTGTGAGTTATTGGACAATAAATATTGTTGATGTTGCCTACAAGGTTGTTCCAAATTATATAAGTGTATGATATTACATTATATAAAGAGTACATTCTTAACAAAGTTTAATTAGTAGTATATATATACTTATTGAATAAAAAAGTTTCAGCTCATCACAGTTAAATAGAACATAATTGTGTGTTTGTTTGAACTCTAGTTTAGACAAATATTTTCCCCTTACGGTATTTTTAGGTGTAGGTCGTCCAAGATTTGAGAATATTGACAAGTTTCCACTGGAAGGCACACCACCACCATCATCATGCCGTGGAACATGATTGATTCTTATTCTCAAATGAGGTTCGAAATAGTATGAGATAAATGTTGAGATGTCCTCAACAATATAGGCCTCATATATCAAAGCCTCAAAATGCGCCTTGTTCTTAACCTTTTTTCTTAAGATTGAACAAGTACTTGCATTGAATTAATAAAATATTTTCAATTAAGAAAAAAAAAGAAAATATTTTTATATATGAATTACCTGTAATATCTAACCATTCAAATGCATACATCCATCTATACTAGATCGGTTCTCCAACTTTTGCCTCAAATGGTAAATGTATGGGGAGATGCTCCATTGAGTCAAAAAAATGATGGAGGGAATATCATCTCAAGTTTGTATAGTGTCTCGATGATATTTGTTTCAAGCCTCTCAATGTGATCAACATTCAACTTATTGAAGCATATATATCTAAAGAAAGGACTGACCTCCGTGAGTGCATCCCATATATCTTTTGGTAACAAATCACGATAAGCTAATGGAATGCGTGTTTGCATAAACATGTGGCAGTTATGACTCTTCATTCCATATAATTTGTATTCCTCTATATTAACCAACCTTGATATGCTCAAGACATATCCATCAGGAAAACGCAGACTCTTAAGCCATTTATAGACTAGTAGTTGTATATTTTTCTCTAATACGAAGCTTGCTCTTGGTTTTGCAACCCGTGACCCATCACAAACCAACTCCATATTTTTATGATTATAGAACAAAGCTATATCAAATCTAGCCTTGATGTTGTCCTTTGTCTTCCCCTTCACATCCATGATGGTGTTGAAAATGTTCTCAAACACGTTCTTTTCTATGTGCATGACTTCAAGGTTATGGCGGAGGAGATTGGTCTTCCAATAAGGAAGCTTCCAAAAAATACTTTGCTTTACCTAATTGTGGGTCAAACCAAAACCAGAAACAACGATGATAGTAAAAAAAAGAAGCTTTACCTCTGTTTGTTAGCGTGAATGCCTTGTTTTTTCCATGCAGTATGGACATGCTAGTTTTCCATGAGTGCTCCAACCAAAAACCATTCCATAAGATGGAAAATCATTGATAGTCCACACTTCAGAGTTGAAAAGCCGCCCTCATAAAAAAATTATATTTCCTCGATATATCATAAGTCAAAGCTCTGAAGGACCACAACTGCGTCAACTTATCAATCAATGGTCGAAGAAAAACATCTATATCCTGGCCCGGGCTGCTCGAACCGGGTATGACAGTAGATAAAAACATGAACTCTGGCCTAATACATATCCTTGGTGGCAAGTTATAAATTGGAAGTATGACCGACCAACAAGAATAAGGGGCAGCAAATGACCTCAATGGGTTGAATCCGTCTGTACACAATCCAAGATGCACATTTCTTAATTCAGCTGAAAAGTAAGGATGCATACTGTTAAAGTGTTTCCATGCTTCGTCGTCAGAAGGATGCACCATCACTTCATCAACCGTATCATGTGATTGGTGTCATGTCATGTGCTTAGTAGTCCTTGGTGACGTGAATAACCTCTACAGTCTAGGTGTGATTGAGAAGTATCTAAGTTTTTTATACGCCATGAGAGTCTTTTCCCTGCCAGTTCTAGGCTTGTAACGAGAATGCTCACATGTGATGCACTCGGTCAGCTCACAATTTTCAAGGTAGTATAACATGCATAAGTTAGGGCACATGTTAATTTTCTGGTATCCCAAAACCGAGGGGTTTCATCATGGACTTTGTAGCATAGAAGTTCTCTTTCAGCTTGTTACCTTTCGGTAAAATGCTTCTCGCTCATTCGATAATTTTGTCATAACCGGCCTCAACAAACCCGTGATCTAACTTGATGGTGAACACTTGTGCTACGACCGATAATTTACTGTGGTTCGTGCAGTCATCCCAAAATGGTTCGTTAGAATCCTTCAACAAATCAAAAAACCTTGTTGCATCTGCATTAGGTTCTTGTTCTATGATTGGACATTGATTGACATTACCTTGATTCATTCTCATTGCATCCATAACCATATTCCTCTAAGGATTATTGTCACACGTCACCCGTGCGGCGCCAACTAGTGATTTTTTCGTTCTTCGTTTGCGTTTGATTCGTTGGGAATCACCACCTAGTATTTCGTTAAGGGCTACTAGGAAACCCAAATATACCGGTCTTGTCAGAGATTCGTGCGTAAGGGACTGATTGTGATTAGGGAAGGTATTAGCACCCCTAACGCACCTTGGCTGAGGTAAGCTGCTTCGTGGCTTTAAGGTGTTAAAGAAGTTTTAAAATTTTATCTTTTCATCAGATATTAGAAATACAACTTACGTATAAGTTGATAATTTTTGACCGTGAGCAAATCAAAATATTAAATTCTTCTTTTTCTTCGCAATTTTATCATAAATAAATAAAAATTCATAAAACAAATGCAAACACACATACACTTTCACTATTTTTATTTTTTTTCTTTTACATCCACATTACAAATTATAAAAATTCAAAATATATACAAAAATTACATTAAAAAATTAAAAAATTACAAAAAAAAAAACAAAGAGCCACTAAAATAGAAGCAGGAACAGTGCGACCACAGGAACAGTGCTGGAAGGCTTCTTGGGTTGCCAGAATAGTGGCGGCGTGTCTTTCCCACGCGTCATCGCCACTAGCAGCAAGTGGGTTCACGCGCCGCCGCTAGAAAGAACTTGGAAATAGTAGATCAAGAACGACTTCTTCTTCTTTGTCTTCCTAAAATGTCGGTGACCTGCAGAACAAGAAAAGAAACGCACACAACAATCGATTTTAGTTTTTCTTTCTTTCTTGTTTATGGATCGTTTTTTTTCTTCTCCGTTTTAGATTTGTTTTTCTCTCTACAGATCCACTATTCTTTTGGTTTCTCCTTCTCTGTTTCAGACGGCCGGGCGACGAATGGGTTGTTGTCGACCGCTGTGCAGCTGCTGGTGGTCGATTCGGTCTGTGATGGCTACGGTGGAGTTGTGTTGGAGAGGAAGCTGGCGGCTGTTTTGATGCAGGGGATGTTTTAGTCTGTTGTGGTTCTGTGTGGAGGAATTTGGTGATGGTTGTGGGGTGTTGATGACCAGGAGAGGGATGTTGTGGTCAGGTGAAGGGGATGCAACCGAGAGAGGGATGAGGGGAAGATGGAGGTACAGGTTTAAGGGGTTATGTGGGTATGGACTATTGGCTGAGGGAAGAATGGTTGATGGAGGAGTGATGGAAACGGTCTCGGTGAAGGGAAAGAGAGAGGGTTGGTGGCGACTGCTTTGGCTGGTTCTCTGTGGTGGCTGAGAGGTGAGGGACGATGGGTATTGGTCAGTGGCTAGGAAGAGTGGGGTTCTGTGTTGTGGCCTCAAAGGAAAAGGGGGACGGCCGGTCTCTGTTGAACAGCGAAGAGAGGCTAACTGAGATGAAAAAGAAAATGTGAGATCGCCAAGGAAGAAGCAAATCCCGAACCAGTGGGGGGGGCGCGACTGGCCTTGTTATTTTCGCCAAATGGGGGCGCCGGCTTGGGTCAAGAGATAGGTTTTTTAGGGTTAGGTTTTTTTGTATTATCTCTCCAATGCGCAAAATTGCCCCCTCCATCTTGAGTGTGTTGAGGAGACCAGTATTTATAGGTAAAAATGTTGCTAGGTTTTCAAACTTGGTCCCTCAACTTCTTTCTTTTTCATGTAAATTGGATTTTTCTTGTTTTTTTGGATTTTTCAATATCAACATCGACTCGAAATGAGGAAAATCGGCAATTTGAAAAATAACGCGTTCTAAAAACCTTTGAAAATTTAAATTCTTTTGAGACGATGCTAAAAATTCTAAAAATGATGCAAATATATTAAAAAAATGTATTTTTTGGATTTTTTTTTTTTGTTTTCTCTATTTTTGGATTTTTCTGAAAATTTATCAAAATATAGGTAAAAAATTGGGTAGCAACAATTATTATTGTCATTTTCAACTCCATGCACGTTGCTAGCACTAAAAATTGACCCAACTACCCTTTCTTCCATGATCTCATTACGAACAACTAGTTCTCTGTGTGCATGCCAACACAAGTAATCCTCCATGAACTCCTTGTGTAAAAGATGCATCATTACAACATCTAGATGCAAATACTTTTTATTTTGACATTTCCTGCATGGACACCTACTACCGCCTCCAGTAAAATTTCTGGGAATAGATATTGCGAAATTAATAAAACCCTCAACCCCGTTACAATAATGTATCATCCGCAATCCTTGTTGTGAATCTCGATACATCCAAGCATGATTATTCATTACTTCTATCGAACCTCTATAAAATTATAATGACAACATGTATTAATTAACTATGTTAGGTAAATAAATTTGGACAAATATTGTTTACCTCCACATTATCCAACAAACTAATTAAAACTTCTCATAAATATGCATTATCAATTATCAACGTCCATACAAATTTATACATATAAATTTACAAAAATTACAACTCCGCAATAGCATTAATAAAAATTAAAACGAACCCATTAAACAAGCTATTAATTATTTCACAACATTAAATATAATTCGGTAATTCAACAAAGTTTCAACAATTTACAAACAAATATAATTTTACAAATTCTAAAACAATCCATAACAAGTACAAAATTATACATTCATACTACAAGTTTGTTTGAGAAATAACAATAAAACAAGTACATACACTAACAAAATACATATACTAAAAAAAACAATAAAATTAACATTTAAATGTTAAAATTAAAAAAATATAGATTTACTTACAAAAAATGATAAAATCCATAATAAATCAGAATACGGATGTTGTGACCACGAAACTTAAAAAAATGACTTGTGCTGAGAAGAGGGGGATTTTTTTGGGTGGGGTGGTTGTTTTCTAGTTTAGGAGGGGATAGTTGGGATGGGGAAGAAGAAGAAATAGAGGAAGAGAGGGTCGGTAGAGTGGTTATATATTAGCTCTTACCAATGGAAACACCGATGAACTCATTATGTCGGCGATTTTGTTGGTAAGTTTGACGGTGAATTGGTTAGGTCACTGTACAGAGATCCCGTTTTGAATCCCTCGATAAGTAATGAAGTTAATTTTATTTTTATAATGTATTCATCACTTTAATTTTATTGGTCTTTATACCTATCAAATATAAACATTCAAAGGATATAAGAAACATTAAATAAAACGAGGCATTATTTATTCTCCTTTTTCTCAACATTACATAATATTGAAGTTGGTTCACTAAGCTGTGAGTTATCAATATTTATTTCATTTTTTTATAAAAAAAATCAATTCTTCTTATTTTGTTCATGGTTCAACCTAAAATCAAAACATATATCATGAGGAAAAAATTGATAATTTTGGCGGCTCTGCTAAAAACAAAACATAAGAAAAATCCAAGTGTAATTAAGACAAATTAACTAATAAAATATATCTAATTAATTATATATATAAAAAAACATCACTATAACAAGAATTCAAAAAACATTTGGTAAAACTAGTACATCCCAGCAAAAAACAAAAAGAAGCAAAAATAATAAAATTATAAAAAAACCTCATTAAATTATTAACAAACATAAAAAAAAAAAAAAAAAACAAATTTTAAGTTTGGGGGTTAGTGATGCTCAATTATGGTAATTTTGTTTGATGAAAGAAAAATTAATTGACGGAGCTATGCTTCAATCTTTCTATTTGTGATTTATGTTCTTATTTCTATATTTTACCTTATATATTAGGGCTGCAGCGAGAGAAAACGGTAAAATTCATTCAGCTAAAAAGTTATTTATAACTTCATACTTTTTCTTTCCACGTAGATAGTTTTAAAGTTAAAAGATAACAAATATATTTACTGTTAAAAAGGCCCACTTATTTAAATATATATTACATCTTCTCGCACTTAATCACTAAGCAATAAAAAGCTAACCTACATAATTAGTCATCATATTTTTTCTTTACAAGTGCCGGGCCCTTGCTTGCTTCCCCTTAATTCCGCCCCTGGTTTGAGGATTCAACATTAAAGGGCTAAAATGAAGATTTAATATTTTTACAGGGATTATTATGTACAAATATACTTGATCTCTTAAAAATAATTTTAAAGTTAAGGGACTTTCCTAGATCCGCCCTTGTCAAACTAGAATCTATATAGCATATAGAATTAAGTCCCTTAATTATAGCCATTGTCTTGTGCATGTGGGTAGACAAGGCAAGAGACTTCGAGAGAGAGGGGGGAGAGAGAGAGAGCGGTGGTTCGGTGCTTGGACCCTATATACAGACACAGTCCTCTGATCTCCGTCCTCAGGTCAGCACTAACTTGTTCTGTTCTTTGAAATGTTTAGTTTTTTGAAATTTTATGTTTTGGATTTGGTTTAAGCTCTGCAGACAATAGGTTGTTCGGTGTATGTAGTTCCATTTATTTTATATTATTAAAGTTGGTTTGCTTAATTATGTTTTAGTTTTCCAGCATATATAAAACATTTGTAATAAATTTTGTTGTTAAAGTCATTAATTGAACTATGAGATAGCTATAGAGCAAGACTTGATTAGTGGTGGTCATCAAGTGATTATCGGTATCAATACCCATTGCAGTCACTTTAATTACCCATACTAATTTATTTAGGAGAACTAGCTACACATCTAATAAAAATGGGAACAGTATTACAAAAGAAATAAAACAAAAAAAAATCAGATTGTACCCAAACAAGGAACAATAAGTATTTATATATATATAAAAAAAAACTAGTAGTCATGTGTTTTAAGTATTTGCTGATTAAGTTTCATCTTGGCATCTCAAAGTCATCAAATGCTTTATTAAAAGCATTTTATAATTATTTGCAGTTTTCCAAGCATATAATGTCAAGTTTATCATAGAGGAATGTGTTCTAGTTTATCTACTAAAAGAGTTCCATCTTTGTCAGGAAAATTCACAAACTAATTCAGAATATCCAAATAAACCTGATGTGTCGTAATTGCGCACAAAACACTAGTTAGGTTGTTTTAAATTTAATCTTTATTATTTTGAATTATAAATCCTCATTATATCGTAATTATATCAATAAATTCTCAGCTAAATTGATTCATATACAACACATGTCCTAGCATTTGATCAAAGCTAGATAGATCACCCAAGTAGCTAATTTTTTTTTTTCTATATTTGTTCTCCATATAAAACACATTAAATATATATTAAAAACTCCTAACAAATTAGGCTGAACCCCTCTCTTTATATGGGCTTAATGATCCCACATGGATCAAACTAAACAGAAATATATAGGTTATCTTGCAGAATTCGAGGAAAACCAGCTAAACATTTTCTAGCTTGCATTTTTCTATAAATGTCATGTCTTAAATTTTGATGTTAATGTCACTGAACTTGTTATTGAATCGGAGGTTCAACTTGAGATTACTACTAGTTAATTTGCCTACTTGTTGCTGCCTTTTTGAAATTATTTTATTGAATTCTATGGTAATTAAAACAAATATTCCAATAAAATCAAATGCTTTAAGTTCTTTGAAGAAAACATCTATTTCTCTGGTGACAATTTCTCTATGAGAAAAAATGTCATTTTTATTAGTATCGCTCTTTTATAAATCAAAACATAAGTTAATTAAAATAAATATTAATAAAAAATTCAATGATTTAAATGAATAAGAAAAAAAACAAATTCCTTTAATAAAAAATATCATTCCTTATTCATTCATTTTTTTTTTATGAAAAAAAGACATTTTCTTTTATTATAAGCATGAGTTTTTGAAATAAAAAAAATAACTTTGAAATAGTTGATCACCCTTAAATAGAAGATTTGATCTTCAGAAAACATTTATTCAAATTCTAAAACAATCCTAAATTCTCTGTTTTTTTTTTAGATCGTTTTGATGTGAAGATATCAAAAATAAATTTTAATTTTTTTTTTATTATTTTGATGTATTTTCAAATAATAAAAAATATTTAAAAAATTAACTTCTATTATTGTTTTAAACACCCTTAATTAATGAGCTTAATTAAATACTGGTATGAATCAATTTTATTTGATAGCGTGAAATTTGATTATATACATGAACAAAATCTAGCTAATTATTTAGGCTATTTAATGTTATACCAAGTGAGAAATAAAGAGAAAAGGATGATTTAAAGTGAGAGGGGGTAGAGAAGGAGAAAATGTGTTATAGTGAAAAAGTTTTGAAAAATTGTGATATTCAAAACCGAACTGTGTATACCTTCCATTCATTCTTGGTTTGTTTCAGCCAACCTGCAGACTGGAAAAGGATAAATTTACCGCAAGTGCTTCAAACAAGGGAAAAGATTTTGACGTGGGAAGTGCTTCAGACATTGAGATGGCTACAAATCCCGATTATTATAAAGAAAGAGAGAGAGAGAAAGCTACAGATATTTGGGCAAAGCTGGATTATGAGGTGAAACAGATGTCCTTTAAACGGAACGGTTCCGAGTGCTGCATCTACAGGGTGCCCAAACCGCTTCGAAACGTAAATTGGAAAGCCTACGCTCCACTACTGATTTCAATAGGTCCTCTTGACCGCCAAAATATAAGACTAGAGGCCATGGAAAAGGAGAAACTGAAATATTTCAAAAAGCTTACTGAACGGGTTGGGATGGATAAGAAGAAAATTATTGATATTTTGATCAGCATTGAGAACCAAGAAGAGCGTCTCCGACACTGTTATTCAGAGAAATTCAAATCAATCGAGAGCCGTGATTTCGTAGAGATGATACTGCTGGATGCTGTGTTCATCATTCAGTTTTTGTTGGAGTCAAAGGATCATGATATTAACGATCCTAAGAATTTTGAACCCAGGATGACATTTGACATCCGACAAGACTTGATGCTACTTGAAAACCAACTGCCATTCTTCATTATTCAGGAAATATATGACCAGCTCAATCCCCCCATTCCTTTTCTTGATCTTGCCACGTTACATTTTCGAAAGTACAAGTTTTCACAGGGGCCAGAAACCAGCCCGATTGTAAAGGGAAGCAGGCATTTCACTGATTTACTAAGGAATTTGATGTTGAATGGAGCCATTACGCAACGTTATCGTGTTTATCCTATGAAGCTGAAATATAGTGCGGTCATGCTTCGCAAGGCAGGAGTGAAGTTTCAGGCCACCCAAGACAAATGCTTGGTCAACATAAAATTTGAGAAAGGAGTGTTGAAAATACCAGAGTTGGAAGTTGATCACAGCTTCGAACGTCTTGTACGAAATATCATGGCCTTGGAGCAGTGCTGCTACCAGCGAGAAGCTTACGTATGCAGTTACATTAAGTTTATGGACAATCTTATCAACAGTGCAGAAGACGTGGGTTTGCTAGTCCGGAAGGGAATCATTCTCAACCGGCTAGGTGACGATGCTGCAGTTTCAAATATAATTAACCATTTTTGCGAAAATATTGATGACAGTTACACTTGTTTCGGTGATATCTCTCAAGTGATAAATGCCCACTATGAGAGCCGCTTTAACCGTACGAAAGCAACCTTGAAACTTGTATATTTCCCCAATATTTGGAGAGGTACGGCAACTGTTGCAGCAGCTATCCTGCTGATCCTCACTTTGATACAGACTATAGCTTCCGTAAAATCGGCATTCTAGGATTTTATCTTGTTTAGCTTTATTATTCCTACGTAATGAGGAATTGGGTTTGTGTAGTTCTGAACTAATAATATTGTAATGGAGTTTGCAAACATAATTCAGATTAACTATTAGAAATAAAATAAATTTGTAGTGTGATTTTGAAAATCAGGTAGAACCAAAAGGAAATTTCATTTAATCTTCCTATAATATATTGAAATGGAAAAGAATGAGGGATTTGAATATAAAAAATTAAAGAAACAATAATTCTGAAAGTAATAACTTGATATGTAGTTAGCTTAATTCAAGATTCTAAACATCCATTCATTTAAATTTGTTGATCATCGAAGTAAAATAAATATTATTTTATATAAAATAAATAAATTTGATATTTCTTGAAACTAAGGGAAATCAATGAGTTTATTCAACAAAACTCTTTAATTAATTTTTATTTATCAAAATGTATGAATATATTAAAGATAAAAAAATATACAAGAGAACCAACAAATTCAATATCAAAGATTTATATAAAAAAAAAACCATGCTCCCTAAACGTCCAGCCCAACAAAAAAATAGAGACAACCAAGCAGAAAATGAACTTGGGTAGATTAGGAACCTAATTAATAATAAGGTGCCCTACCTAACCAAAAGCAAAATAACAGTACCAGCTCACCAATCTCGAACAATGGGCCATGCTGCATCAAAGTAGGCATCAAGGGAACCTCAGCACAAACAAAGAACCAGCAGAGATGTAGCACACCATTCTAACATGGATGAAGCCAGCAGGGGCATCAAACACAGAGAAACCGCAGCAGAAGAGAAATAAGACTGAGAAGAACAAAAAAGACAGCAGCAACAACACCATCCAAACCAAAAAAAGGCCATCAGCAGTAGCAAAAGAGGATGAAACAACCCTTTGAAGATCACACCGAGAAGCAGATCCTGAGAACTGCCCAAAAGACAAAGGAAACAAGCCAATCAGAGCAGGAAAGCAGCCCCCAAATTAGAGATTGAAATGGTTTTTTTCATGGAAATGCAGAACCATGAAGAACATAACCTGCAATTTTTTATAATACAAAATTGCAGGTATTATAAAAAATCCTCTTCTTTCGCTCTTCCCAAATTAAGTAAATCAGAATACCAAGTGAGACTCTTCGCAATATTTATGGTCGACATAGTAGAGACATGAAATGGCAATATTTATGGTCGACATTCGCAATATTTATGGTCGACAAGCCATGATTTCGTCATCCGCCATAAGAGAGAAGTCTAGTGGCAAGCAAAAAACAGATGGTTGTGGGATTCTTCTTCATCTCGGCAGAAAGCACAACTAGGATCAGTTTGTAGGAACTGAAGCCTATCTCGGGTGCGAAGCTACCCCATCACAGCCAACCACATAATAAAATTATATCTGGGCATAAACCAAGGCTCCTAGACCACCTTTGCCCAAGAAATTGGAGTACCTTTAAGCCGCAGGAAGTTATAAGCATTAGCTAGGAAAGGATGGTCTACACTGCTCCAAGTTGTTAGAAAACGTGTTTATAACTGCTGTTGGTGGAGTCATAAACATTGTTTAGTGGTTTGAAATATTTCAAACCTGTTCTTATTTCTTTGTTTTCAGTTATTTCTTTGTTATCTATGATTTGATCATGGCGTAATCTTAGGACCATGATGTTAGTGGGTTGTTATTAAACAAGCTTTAAATTGTAATGCTACAGACGTTAATTGTATTCAATTTTTCAGCTTCAAAATCGATTGCTCTCATTTTCTATTTTTTCTTAACTACAACAATACTCTGTTTTTTCTTTCTTTATTTTAAAACAATTACAATTGGTATCAGAGCTATCTTCTTATAAGGACATGTGTGTGAGTTTGATATATCATAGAAGCTGAAGCTAGTTTCTCATCAATTGCTCCGCTGGTGTTTGATGCAGACAACTCCCAGATTTGGACAGTACACATTGTTGTTACTTATTTTTGGATTCTCATACAAAAATAAAAAAATAATCGGAAGAAATCCAAAAAACTAATAGAAGCAAGAAAAGGAGACGTGGTGTTGCAATTATGATTTTTTTTATAGGGAAAGAATGATTCATCAAAGACCACATGGAGAGAAAAAACATTTGTTTTTGCTGGAAGCTTGAAAACATTTGTATCCTTTTTTGTTTATCATTGTATCCTACAAAGATATAAAGGACTGTTTTTTGATAAATTTATGTTGTCTTGTATCTTAGGTGTAAGGGAAGCTTTTTAGACCCAAAGACTTGAGGAGATGAATAATAAGGAAGAGTTTCGTGCAATGTAAAGTATGGAGATTCAGAATTAAGAGCGGATGAATGCAATCTATTAATAAGGAAGACAACTGTGGTAAAGCTTTTATCCATAAAAAGAATACCTCTGTGAAATAACAGTCATACCTGTGGAAATGAAGTGTGATGAAAGTTTAAAGCTGATGTATTTTCCTTCTCCATCAGAGTGAAATCCTTGATCTGTAGTTTAAAGCTTATGTATTTTTTTCATTAAAATATTATCCTCAGATATAAATAAGATGGATCCAGGATTCAACATTAAAGGGCTAAAATGAAGATTTAATATTCTACAGGGATTATTATGTACAAATAATTCATCTTTTAGAAATAATTTTAAAGTTAAGGGACTTTCCTAGATCCGCCCTTGCCAGGCTTGAATCTAGAGAGCATGTAGAATTAAGTCCCTTAATTATAGCCATTGTCTTGTGCATCTGGGTAGACAAGGCAAGAGACTTAGAGAGAGAGAGAAGGGGGGAGAGAGAGAGGTGCTGCAATATATATAGGAAGAGGCTCGCTGCTTGGGACTCTATTTACAGACACAGTCCTCTGATCTCCGTCCTCAGGTCAGCACTAACTTGTTCTGCTCTTTGAAATGTTTAGTTTTTCGAAAATGTTTAGTTTTGGATTTGGTTTAAGCTCTGCAGACAATAGGTGCTTCCATTTTTTAAAGTTGGTTTGCTTAATTATGTTTAGTTAATTTTCCAGCATATATAAAACATTTAGATTTTGTTGTTAATTTCATTGAACCTGCTGTGAAATGATCAGAGGTTCGACTTTAGATTTATATGGGTATTAAGATAGCTATAGAGCAAGACTTGATTAGCGGTGGTCAACAAGTGATTATCGGTATCAATACCCTTTGCAGTCACTTTAATTACCCATACTAATTTATTTAGGAGAACTAGCTACATATCTAATAAAAATGACCAACAGTATTACAAAAGAAATAAAACAAAAAAAAATTAGAAAAAAAAATCAGATTGTACCCAAACAAGGAACAATAAGTATTATTTTTTAAAAAAAAACTAGTAATAATGTCTTTAAGTGATTTGTTGATTAAGTTTCATCTTGGCATCTCAAAGTCATCAAATGCTTTATTAAAAACATTGTGTCGTAATTGTATCTATAAATTTTCATGTCATAGCATTGATCAAAACTAGATAGATCACCTAATACTATTTTTGGGAAGCTAATATTTTTTTTATATTTGTTCCCCATATAAATTTAAACAACATTAAATATTAAAAACTCCTAACAAATTAGGCTGAACCCCTCTCTCTTCATATTGGGTTAATGATCCCACATGGACCAAACTAAACATAAAATAGGTTGTCTAAAAAACGAGGGAAACCACCTAAACATTTTCTAGCATGCATTTTTCTATAAATGTGATGTCTTAAATTTTGATGTTAATGTCACTGGACTTGTAATTGAATTGGAGATTAAACTTAAATTATTAAGTTATTTTATATAACAAATGTTATGCTTTTATTTAAATATATATTGTTGTAATAAAGATAACAAACAAGTAAATATTAGATATAATATGAATTACATAAAGATATCTAAGTGATGAAGCAAGTCATCTTAATGGATTTATCTTTTCCTGTGTAATGGGAGGGTATGTAGTTTCATTTATATATATATATATTATATATAAGAAATAAATAGATCCGGTCTGGTTTGTAAGAATTTAAGCAATTGAATAGGAAAACCAGTTTTTCAAGTGAATCGAATTACTGTTATGAAATACTTGACAACGAAGGAATTTAAGCAATTGAAAAGGAAAAACCAGTTTTGTAATAGAATTTAATTTTTTAATAATGCATCTGTCTTGTAAAGGAATAAACGACAACGAAGAAATGCACAATCTTTCCCTCTCACTATCAATTTTTCCATCAACTTTAAAGGACGCTTGGAAATTTTGTCTGCAGGTGAGTGTGAACCAGCTAAGGCTGCATCCAAATATAATTATAAGATAAACAAACATCGTTTCCATTATGGGGCCTTCCTCCATGCATTTGAAATTTTTAACTTCACATGCTCAGTGGGTTGATCGGTGGGTTTTTTTATATATATAAAGACTATCTGCAGATAGAAAAAAAGATGGATCCAGGATTTAATATTAAAGGGCTAAAATGAAGATTTGATAATTTTACAGGGATTATTATGTTCAAATATACTTGACCTCTTAGAAATCATTTTAAAGTTCACATTTATATATTTATAGCCATTTTCATATGCATGCAGGTAGACAAGAGACTTAGGACCTGTTTGGAACGCGGTTTTAAACGATTTGACTGGAAAAGGATAAATTTACTGCAAGGGCTTCAAACATGAAAAACGATGTTGAACAGGCAAGGGCATCAAACATGGAAGACGATGAGTCAAGTGCTCCAAACAAGGGAAAAGTTATTGATGTAGGAAGTGATTCAGACATTGATAAGGATATTAACAGCTTAAGTGCTTCAAACAAAGGAAAGGATACAGCAAGTACCTCAAGTATTTCAAACCCGGAACTCAAAATTGAGATGACTAGCAGGATTTTGGAACAGCTGCATGATAAGATGGAAGGGATGACCTCTCAACAGGACCGGGCTGATTGCTGTATATACAGGGTACCCAAATCGCTTCGAGGCGTAAATTGGAAGCCTACACTCCACTACTGATTTCAATAGGTCCTCTTCACCGCGAGACTAAAAAATAGAGGCCATGCAAAATCATAAATGGAGATGTTTCAAAGAGTTAACGAACAGGATGGGATGAATGAGGAGAAAATTAGGGATCTTGTGATCAGCATTCAGAATAAAGAAAAGTATATCCGAATCTGCTATTCAGAGAAATTCAACCGAATCAGTAGCTGTGATTTCATAGAGATACTTTGCTGGATGCTGTTTTCATCATCAAGTTTTTGAATGAGTATAAACAGCCTAATCATTTTGAGCCCCGGATGATGTTTGACATACGAGAAGACTTGATTCTACTTGAAAACCAACTACCTTTCTCCATCATTCGGGATATATATCAAGAGATCAATCGTGATCTCCAAGATGCAACGTGGGAATCTTTTCTTGATCTTGTTACCTATGTTTTTGGAAAGCACACAGGCGATATTGCTACGTTTCATTTTGAAAAGCACAAGTTTTCACAAGAGGCAGAAACCAGACAGATTGTAAAGGGAAGCAAGCATTTCACTGATTTACTAAGGAGTTTTATGCTGAAGGGATCCATTGAACGAACTTATAGTTTTAATCCTATCAAGCTGAAGTATAGTGCGGTCATGCTTCGCAAGGCAGGAGTCAAGTTTCAGGTCACCCAAGACAAATGCTTGGTCAACATAAAATTTGAGAAAGGAGTGTTGAAAATACCACGCTTGGAAGTTGATCACAGCTTCGAACGTCTTGTACGAAATATCATGGCCTTGGAGCAGTGCTGCTACCAGCGAGAAGCTTACGTATGCAGTTACATTAAGTTTATGGACCATCTTATCGACAGTGCAGAAGACGTGGGTTTGCTAGTCCGAAAGGGAATCATTCTCCACTGGCTAGGTGACGATGCCGCAGTTTCAAATGTGATTAACAATTTTTGCGAAAATATTGGTAACAATTACACTTGTTTTGGTGATATCTCTCAAGAGATAAATTCCCACTATGAGAGCCGCTTTAACCATACGAAAGCAACCTTGAAACTTGTATACTTCGCCAATATTTGGAGAGGTACGGCAACTGTTGCAGCAGCTATCCTGCTGATCCTCACTTTCATACAGACTATAAGTTCCGTAAGATCGTTATAATTAATGATTTTATCTTGCTTAGTTTCATTGCTTCTACGTAATAATGGATTGGATTGTTATTGTTAATTTCCTTTGAAAAATGTTTTTAAATTTTGAGTTTGTGTTGTTCTGATCCTATAATATTATGGTAATCTATAGATATTATCGATGAAAGCTAGCAATTTAGACTAAAAACTTCTACAAGTTTGATCCATCATCTAAGATCAATATTACCGAATAAATTAAATTTATTGGGTATGAGCCCAAATTAAATTAAAAATACAGTTTAAATACATTTCGGGTAAAAAACAAATTAACTACGGATATTTGAAGTAATTTTCATTTTTAATTTTTCAAAACTATCCTTTAAATAAAAGATATTTAACATAAATTACACATAATTCGTTTATAAATAGACAATAAAATCACCAAATCAAAGACACAAGCATAAAAACATAGATGACATTCACATGATGTCAGAAGTAAAATGATTCGTTAACAGCATGATGTTAAGCTGAATGAATAGCGAAGAAATTCACTGCAAACATTCACACAGAATTTCACAAAAAAGAGCACAAAGGAATGAATGCTAGTTTGTTTTCCGAGACATGCATCCTGATCCATGATTCTACAGCAGCCATAGCTCAATTTTGTTCTTCTTGAAGCAACAAAAATATATAGAGTTTTTGAATCTCCCATGTTCATATGTCTGATCTAAATTAATTAAACAAATCGCTGCTACCAATACCTTATTAATCTTGATTTAACCTTGTAATTCATCGAACTGTGTTTTTAACATTGATAATATCTTGGTGAGACCTGATTGGGTAGTGTTAAGAAAACTTTTTTTAAATACCATTCAAATTAAATGATATTTTTTTTTAATTTAAAACAATATTTCAGATTGATCTAAGTTAATTTACTAGTTGACTCGGCAACCTAATGGTCTAGATTCAAAAGGTGTTTGTAAATATAGTAATAATTACTTTTTAAAGTGTAATTTTTTCAGAAATATATAAAAATAATATTATTTTTATTTTTTAAATTTATTTTTAATATTAACACATTAAAATTACATAAAAAAATATTTAAAATTTATCCAAACTGACCTATAATCTCAAATGGGATCAAGCCCCGGATCCTAAGTTAGATCTGAAAACTATGTTCAATACCATAAAAACTTTTTAAACAAGGATTGCCATTGAACTCTCCTAAAATAAATAAATAAATTAAGGAAAAAACGAGGACTGCTGTAGCTCACAGCATTCAATTTGCACGATAAGGTAACATTTTAATATCATAATGATTAAAAAAAGAGAGAGAAAACATTATAATATCATAGCCATGTCTACCAGTATTAAATTAAGAGAAATGTAAAGTATTTATTGGTGGTTCAATCAACGCATAAATGCTGCATGATGGACCAACTTAACTTGTGAATCGCATTTTATCTGATAGGAAACTCCCTTTGATGGTATGTTTTCAGTAAAAATAATTTTTTATTTTTTTCTCGAGTACAAATAACTGATAAACTTCAAAAATTATGTTTAAATTTATAAAATTAATATGAAAAATATTTTAAATTTATAAAATTATTTAAAATATTTTATAACGAATAATCAACAAATGAGTTCTTCAGACTATTTCAACTACCACTACTCTGTCACAAAAACGATGAAACCAGCCTAGAGAAACTACAGCAGAAGGCGGCGGCGGCAGAAATTTCTACTTTCTAGTTTTGCATAGATGAAACCAGCCAAGAGGAAACAACCGCAATGAATCGACAGTAGGAGGAAGTTTCTACTTTCTAGCAGTAGGTTGGTGCTGAAAGTCCTTGTGGAAAGTGGAATTACAGCTGATGTAAGTCAGCATTCTGACGTGGGTTCCATGCAGCAACTAGATATGATTCAGGGAGTATCTAAAGGAGAAGGAAAGTCTAGAAATAAAAAAAAAATCAGAATTACAGTCGGCGAGGATAATATATTCAGAACTGGAATTACAGCTGCAACCTCGGTATTAAAGAATCACGAAAGATTCATGATAAAAAATATTTTAAAATAAATATTTAAATTTTATTATTTACCATATATATATATAACTTATATCCACATGAATTATTTCTTAATTTTTTTATATAAAATTTTAAAATCTCAAATATTTTTTTTTTAATTTTTTTAGATTGATTTTATGATCTAAAACTTGGCTTCTTGACTGAATCATCCCCAAACCAAGTTTAATATTTGTAGCTGCTACTGTTAAAAACATCATCTCTTTATTAAAACTATTAATTTTACTATGTTATTATTGAAATCATCACCATTATATCATCACTGTCAAAAGCTACCACAAATATTACCATGATAAATCATGATCATTTAACGTTTATCATTATTTTTTACTTATTTATTTACAAGAAATTATAAAATTTATTACATGAAAATATTTATGTTATATTAGCAAAATATTAATCTAAACCAAACTCCCCGTGAAAATATAAAAAAAAATTATTCATAAGGTCCACAGTTTGCGGTATCTTTTATATTGGATATTTCATAGTTTGTCCACTTTTTTTTTTTTAATTAGTGTTGTTAAAAAAAAAAGTTACAACCATCGCTAATTATTGAAACATCAAGTAGTGCCCAAAAAAACAAATTAAGACATTAAACAGAGAGCCTTACCTTTTTGTCCATGGTCTAAGCTGAATATTAACAAACAAATTAAATTTATTGGATATTAGCCCAAATTAAATTAAAAACACAGTCCAAATACATTTCATGGTTCGTACTTGTAAAGAAACAAATTAATTAAGGATATTTTAAAGTAATTTTCATTTTAATTTTTTCAAAAAATATCCTTTAAATAAAAGATATTTGACATAAATTACACATAATTTGTTTATAAATAGACAATTAAAATCACCAAATCAAAGACGCAAGCATAAAAACATAGATGACATTCACATGATGTCAGAAGTAAAATGATTCGTTAACAGCATGATGTTAAGCTGAATGAATAGCGAAGAAATTCACTGCAAAACATTCACACAGAATTTCACAAAAAAAGAGCACAAAAGGAATGAATGCTAGTTTTGTTTTCCGAGACATGCCTCCTGATCCATGATTCTTCAGCAGCCATAGCTCAATTTTTGTCTTCTTGAAGCAACAAAAATATATAGAGTTTTTTGAATCTCCTATGTTTAATATGTCTGATCTAAATTAATTAAACAAATCGCTGCTACCAATACATCGAACTATGTTTTTAACATTGATAATATCTTGGTGAGACCTGATTGGGTAGTGTTACTAAAACTTTTTTTAAATACCATTTAAATTATGATATTATTTTTTTTAATTTAAAACAATATTTGAGATTGATCTAAGTTAAGTTAATCTACTAGTTGACTCAGCAACCCTAATGGTCAAGATTTAAAAAGGTGTTCGTGAATAAGTGACGATTGCTTTTTAAAATGTATTTTTATTTAGAAATATATAAAAATAATTTTTTTTTATTTTTTTAAAATTTATTTTTAATATCAACATATTAAAATTACATAAAAAAAATATTTTAAAATTTATCCAAACTGAGCTATAATCCCAAATGGGATCGAGCCCCGGATCCTAAGTTAGATGTGAAAACTATGGTCAATACCATAAAAACTTCTTAAACAAGGATTGCCATTGAACTCTCCTAAAATAAATAAATAAGTAAAAAACGAGGACTGCTGTAGCTCACAGCATTCAATCTGCAAGCTAACGTTTGCACGATAAGGTAACATTTTAATATCATAATGATTAAAAAAAGAGAGAGAAAACATTATAATATCATAGCCATGTCTACCAGTATCAAATTAAGAGAAAATGTAAAGTATTTATTGTTGGTTCAATCAACGCATAAATGCTGCATGATGGACCAACTCAACTTGTGAATCGCATTTTTATCTGATAGAAAACTCCCTTTGATGGTATGTTTTCAGTAAAAATAATTTTTCATTGTTTTTCTCGAGTACAAATAACTGATAAACTTCAAAAATTATGTTTAAATTTATAAAATTAATATGAATAATCAACAAATGAAAAATATTTGTTGATAAATATTTTAAATTTATAAAATTATTTAAAATATTTTATAAAGAATAATCAACAAATGAGTTCTTCAGACTATTTCGACTACTCTGTCACAAATACGACGAAACCCTAGTACCGTTTGGCATTGCGTTCCAAACGGTGTTTCATCAAATTTTAATTTTATTTTTTTGTTAAAATTGAGTTTGGTTTGTACTTTTTGGATCGTTTTGATGTGATGATGTTAAAAATGATTTTTAAATAAAAAAACATCATTGACATGTATTTCGGTACGAAAAGCTATTTGAAAAGCAACCGCTACCACACTGCCAAACACACTACGGCGGCAGCAGAAATCAAGAGGAAACAACCGCAATGAATCGACAGTAGGAGGAAGTTTCTACTTTCTAGCAGTAGGTTGGTGCTGAAAGTCCTTGTGACTCGGGTTCCATGCAGCGACTAGATATGATTCAGGGAGTATCTAAAGGAGAAGGAAAGTCTAGAAATTAAAAAAATCAGAATTACAGTCGGCGAAGATAATATTATTCAGAACTGGAATTACAGCTGCAACCTCGGTATTAAAGAATCACGAAAGATAGGATCTTTTCATGATAAAAAAATCTTTTAAAATAAATATTTAAACTTTATTATTTACTATATATATAACTTATATCCACATAAATTATTTCTTAATTTTTTTTATATAAAATATTAAAATCTCAAATATTTTTTTTTAAATTTTTTCAGGTTGATTTTATAATCTAAGACTTGGCTTCTTGAATGAATCATCCCCAAACCAAGTTTAATATTTGTAGCTGCTACTGTTATAAACATCATCTCTTTATTAAAACTATTAATTTTACTATGTTATTATTGAAATCATCACCATTATATCATCACTGTCTAAAGCTACCACAAATATTACCATGATAATTCATGATCATTTGACTTTTATCATAGTTTTTTACTTATTTATTTACAAGAAATTATAAAATTTATTAGATGAAAATATTTTATGTTATATTAGCAAAATATTAACCTAAACCAAACTCCCCGTGAAAATATAAAAAAAAATATTTCATAAGGTCCACAGTTTGGCGGTATCTTATTTATTGGATATTTCATAGTTTGTCCACTTTTTTTTTTTTCATTAGTGTTGTTAAAAAAAAAAAGATACAACCATCACTAATTATTGAAACATCAAGTCGTGCCCAAAAAAACAAATTAAGACATTAAACAGAGAGCCTTACCTTTTTGTCCTTAACCAACTGTTCATTTCTCAATTATATTCCACACAATAAAAAGATTGATTGGGTCTCTAATATTTAAAGCATTTCACAACTGGGTCCTTCCATGCACATTTTACGCAACAAAATGATGCTATTTTTAAAAATTATTTTACATTAAAAAAAAAACTAAAAGGGATAAGTTAAATACTCTATATACACTCATAATTTACTGCAGATTTGCAATGTAAATTTTCTTTTCCATGAAGAGTATAAGCAATGAATATCTCTCTATAACTTGCAAACATACCTCCATTCAAACCATTAAAATTAACCAAACGGTGAAATTAAAAATTCAATATTCAATGCCAAGATTATAAATAATAACCAATAATGAAATTAAAAACATAATCAATATTCAATGCTAAGATTGTTCGTAAAAATTAACATTGCTACAGTTTATAAGAATTAAAATATAAAAATAATATTTTTTAAAAAATCATTTTATGATACCGTGTCCATGTGCACATATATTTTTGTATATATGAATATATAAAATATATGTCAATACTAATATTTAAAATAAATATGTCTAATTAAAAGGGAGGTAGCCAGATAGGATCTCAAGTTAACAAAGTCGTAACATCGATATTAGCTTTGGTTAAAGGGAATTGTCAAATAGAATTTCAGGTTGACCAAGTGTCGCATATATGCGGCGTCGCGGTGAATATTCCACTTCAATCTAAATGTATCTATCTGGAAAATATGAGGAGAGAAGAAATTCTTGTCTTTTATCAGTGAAAAATAGAATGTGAGTCACCACCTAATATTTTGATTACTAGGAACCCTAACTGGTCTCATAGATCGGGTACGAGGACTGATTGCGTAAAGGAAACGTATTAGCACCCCAAATACACCTTACTTAAGGTAAAATGCATTGTTTAATTGTCTGATAAAAAGCTAAGGTGTTATTATATTTCTAATTGTTGGTCTGTCTATGGTTAAATAAAAGTTATCCTCAATAAGGAGGTCTTTATCTTATTGGGTAAAAACATAGTTGTCTAACATCTATATATAAAAAAAAAAAAAAAAAACTACAATTTTAATATCAAGAATACATTTTATGTATAAATTCATAATCCTAGATACTAAAAGAAGATATAAATATTGTTTTAGAATTTTTAAAATATTAGCCTAGTTCTCATGGCTCTAACAAACTTGTTATTAAAGCCACAGAGCATGCTAAAACCTTTTTTGAATTATTTTTTTGTGTTTTATGTATAAAAAAACAATATGATTTTTGTTGTATGAAAATACGATGTGATGATTTTTCTTATCTTTGAGAGATTTGGTCGTATGCATGAAAAATAAAATTATTTTTTTTGTTTTTATAAAACAATATGATTTTTTTTTGTTTTGACGAAAACTAGATATTTTAATACCGGATTTGTATCTTTACGGTATAAAAATACAAACCAGTATTAAGCAAATTTGATAAAACATATGCGGGAAAATCAACAAATTTTTTTAAGGATTTTTTTCATAATTTTTAATATATATATATGGGCTGGGTTGGGCTGGCCCAGCTAACTGGGCTGGGTTGGGCCGACATTTCTCTTTGTTTTTTAGTCCGGGCCAGACTATTTTTTTATCTGGGCCAAAAGCGGCCCAAACATTAGGGTTGGGCAAAACCAACCTGGCCCAGAAAAGAAAAGAAACGGGGGGGGATTATTTTTCCCCTCCCATCCTCCTACATGCAGAACAATATTCATTCTACATGCAAGAGGAGATGAAGAGAAATAAAAAAAATGGAGGGGGAAAGAAGTTACCTGGCGTAGAGGAGTCAGTGCCTTACTTATCTGGCGAGGACGTGACTCACGGACAGAAGCTCCGGGCGGCGGTGCTACTGTTAAAAACGACGGAGCAAGAGGTTAATGCTCTTCCCTTCTCCATCATTTTCTTTCCTCTTCTTCTGCTATATATCCCTTTCTTTTTGTTCCTCTTTGTCTGTTTTTTTTTAACCTCCCGTTCCTCTTCCTATTACAGTATCGTCCTTCTCACTTAGCTCTTATGATCCCTCTCACTTATCTCTCACAGTCCCTCTCCCTGTTTCAAACTTTCTTGTCTTCTTCCCTTCCTCTCTCATTTCATCTCATTTCTTTTCTATTCTCTCTGTCCTCTTGCTTTCTTTGCACATATGTCATCACTGACTCTTAGCTCCTTTTCTCTATTGACATTAGACTTGTTCGATACAGAGTGATTTCCAGGTTAAACTTGTACTGCTTAAGGAATGCCTCTACCAAAATCTCTCCAGCTCCTAATCCTAACACTGTCTAACCTCATGTACCAGCTCAAAACAGGTCTTACCAGGCTATCTTGAAAGAAATAGATTAGCAATTTATCATCACAGATTACTTCTTCCATTTTGTTGTAGTGGGATCGAAGGTGAGTGTTTGGACATTCTAAACTAGTGTACTTAATGAAATCTAGTATCCAAAAATCCTTTGGCACTATGATGTTTGGTACCAAACATACTTTGACTGCTCGCATAGGGTCAAACCAGTCATTAGCCTTAATTGCCCTTAATCTTTCTTCTAAAGCAAACAACTTGTCATGGTCCATCAAACTAGTAGACCTATTATTCGGGGTTCCCTTTGTCGTTAAGTCCACGGTGATTGGAGCATGAGTTTGCTGGATAGGGGTGATGGACACAAAATATTGTTCATTGGCCGAGTTTGCCCCCTGGTTTTGAGATGCTTGAGGGATATAAGTTGTTGGCGGTTACACAGATGTTTCTTCCCCATTCTTAGCTCTTAAAAGTTGCTCGAGTAGGTCGGTCAGCCGAGCAACTTCATTTTTTACGGATTCTAACTCGGTCTGATAATGCGGCTCTAAGTGAGCTATTTCTTCGTTCTCCATCCTTGATCTAGACCGGATGTGTGGACTTTGGATGTGGGACCTATATTTCACGATCTGGAATGCATATGATAAATTAAAAACAAATGTGTGATGAAAATATGATGCACATGCAATGTGTATTTTAGAGCTGATTCATGACTTTTGTGATCCTTTAGGCAAGATTTTTTAGTCAAACTAATTACTGTAAAGGAGGGTTTGCCAAGTTCTTATCATAGTAGCTTAACAAAACAAATTAGAAAGAAAGATAGGTCATGGCCTTCTTGTATAAAAAAGTCGCTCATACAAAACTATAATAAAAGGGGGCCTTATACATCGCTACCCTTAAAAGGCATTTCCCCTATTAGCTAAGTCCCTAATAAAGGAGGTGATGGCCCCCATGTACTCTCGATACTTTGAAGCATCATTTCCAACTTGGGTGGCTTGTTATTGCAATCTTTCTATACAATGGCCTGCTTGCTCTACCTGCTTTGTCATATGTCTTATCTTATCATGGAAGACATTGTTATCTGCGATTATCATTTCGTTGTTGGCTCCTAAGGCTTCATTATTTCTTTCCAATATTTGAACCATAGCCTCCGACCGTGCCCACTTATCCCTTGCCCTTTGTAGTTCTTCTCTATCAATATCCAACTCGGCTATTTTGGAGTTAATTTGAACTACAAAGTTGTCCATGTAGTCTTAACATTCTTGACGCTCTTGCTTAACCTTACTAAGCTCTTTTTCCATCTTAAAGTAATGGCTTCTCAACTCCCTCAACTCTTCTTCTTGTATTTCGATCTCCGATTGTAAAGCCATTATCCTTCCCTTTGAAGACTTAGCTCTCTTCTGGTAATCTCTCATATCAGACTTAGTGGCTTTCCTTGCACTTCTCTTTTCCTCAAGATACACCATATATTGAGCCCTAATCATTCTTTCCTCTTCTATGTCGAGTTAGACTAGCCGATTCATCTCTTTTTCAACTTCTACCTTCTTTAAAAGAATGCTCCTTCCATTTTTCAAGGAATCCATCATCTCTTTATCAACATTCATCTTGCCTTTTGTTGATCTCTTAACCTTAGCCAACTCTTTTTCTGTGAGCCCATTCTTGTTAACCAACTTATCATATTCAGTTATTCGATTCCTTAACTCAGCCTGAACCCCTTTCGCTATTTCTTCAGCTACCTTGGCCCTTTTTTGCCATTCTTTTAAAGATGTTAACTACTTATCTTGTTTTTCCAACTGCTGGTTCAAGTAATTCATCATCGTATTTTCTTCCTCTAATTGATTTTCCAATAGTTGTTGTTGCCCTTTGCTTTTGTTGAGATCATTTCTACGTCGTTCTAGCTACTTTCTTAATTCTTCCTCATTATCAGTCCTTTTCCTTTTTGGTTGCGCTATTGCTGATTCTGGATGTTTTGGTGTTGAGAAACCCCTCACTTTATAAAGCTCTTCATTCCTCCAAACTACATAATTATAGCTTAATGATGTTTCAAAATTGCTTCTTTTTTCCCTTTTTACCATCAGGGGTCTTTCCCAGTCTTGTCGGATAAGCTCCATCTCTTTAAGGAATGGTTAGTGCTTGAATAAACCTATGAAATCTACTAAACCTAAAGTTCTTGGTGCGTACTGCATTCCACTCAATTGCCTTGTTACAAGTGCGGGTGCATAACTGATGTATCCGGTTACGCCGATCAGGGGAACCCATATCTTGCTTCCACAACTCATTGTGCAGATGCGTTGTTCATCCATGGTGCTTTCCATTTGAAGTTGCTCCTTGGCAATGCTACCTATTTATCTATCCATGCTTTTTCATCCCAGTTCTTCCAAGTCTCATCTATGGTAACTTTTAATGGTCGCAGGTCAAACCACCAAAGGTTGTTAAATATATCTCTTGGTGTTTTGATATGACTGATAATCCATAAATACAACAAAGGGATTCGACATCTCATGGCTCCTTTTCCATGCATTTTGCAGTGGTTGAGTGATAACGTAGTTTCTCCCAAAATGGCTGAAGAGGGATTGATCCGGTCATGCTTGTATTTTATGAAGACATTTACGGCTTCTAAACTGATGACTCCGATTTCGGATGGGAACAATACTAGTCTAAAGATGGCGAAGGCCACCAACCTGTATCGTTCATCTCCCAACTTGCCTTTTTCAACATTTTTCTTCATTCAGGCTTCAATGACCTTCCATTAAAAACCCCCATTAGCAACTCTACATTGGTTGATCTTTCCTAGGCCTAATAAACTAACTACCCCCGAAGCTATGTCTTCAAATCTTCGCCTGAGGTATATCTTTTAGCTGTTATTTGGAAAATCTAGAATCCTCCCGTATTCCTTCAAGGTAGGGGTCATATCGATGTTCCCGAATGTAAAACACCGGTAACTAGGATCCCAAAAATCCAGTAAGGCTTTGATTGCTGCTGCTTATACGGGTAACTTCAATATATTCCATAATAGACAGTAAGTTCCCTAAGTCATTTACCATGTGATTTATCTTGGTAATGCAAGGCAACCTACTAGAATCGATTCTTGGACATTTTCCTTCATCTACTTGAGTCAACTCGGTCTTGCCCAAACTCTTGGAAAGACAGGTACTTGGTCATGATTTCAGCTAAAAAACCTGAATTGATGAATTTAGCATTATTAATCTTGATGCAAATGAAAGTAAGATACATATCCTAAGGACAAGCTCTATTTATTAAGTGAGAATAGGTAGGTTTTCATTTATTTATTTTGGACTTTTCTCCTCAAATTAATTTTTTTTTTCCAACAGAGCTCTCATCATTCAAGTATATATTGTCAAAATTTCAATCTTTATATTTTTGAACCTCTTTAATAAATTTTTTTGACCATTTTCTGAGCGCTCCAGCCTCCTATTATTTTTCTAATTTCTTCCAACTATATATTTATATATTTATTTTTATTATTTTTTATTTTTTATTTTTTATGTGTGGGCACCCAAAAATGGGTTACAACACCGAGCTACACACAAACTTTGATTTTGGTTAGAGGGGATTGCCAAATGGGATCTCAAGCTAACCCAACCACACACATAGATTTTTTTTGTTCTGGTTAAAGAGGATCATCAGATGGGATCTCAAGTTAACCCCACCACAAACACAGATTTCTTTGGTTCTGGTTAAATGAGATAACTAGATGAGATCTCAGTTTGACCGAGCCACCAACATTATCTTAGCTTTGGTTAAAGGGAATTGCTAGATGAGATTTTAGGTTGACTGAGCAATGCAAAAAATTTGGTTCTAGTTAAAGGAGATCGCTATATGAAATCTCAGGTTGATCGAGCCACCAATATTATTTTAGCATTGGAAGAAAAAGTGAGAAGAATCATACCATTAAAAAATTCTCAAAAGAAAGAAAAAAGTTTAAACCCTGCTATCAGGAATGATATTTTTTAGGTTATGATTAAAGGGAATTGCCATATAGGATTTCATATTAACCTAAACAAAGACAAAATTTAGTGGATCGCTAGATCAGGATCTTAGAATAACCAAGTTGTATATAGTTTTGACCGGGATTGTTGCAAAGACAGAGTTTCAGATCAACTGAGCTAAAAGTTTTGAGAATATCAGTTTCAAAAGAACATTTTGTTTATCTTTACAAACTTACTCTACAAAGCACTTGACAAGTCTTTGCTCCATAAGTATTGTCGTACCCAACATTGCAGCGACCTTCAAAATAAATCAATAAAAAAACAGATTTCTGGCATTTTATTCTTAAAATGGGAAAGGTCTGGGTTAAAGAGTCGTCATCTAGTATTATGTTCACTAGGAACCCTAACTGGTCTACAGAGATTCTATGATACGGGACTGATTATGTAAAATGGAAGATATTATCACCTCTTAAACGTCCTGCCTAAGACAGACTGCATTGTTGGTTTTGTCTTCAATTGCTAAAAGTTTATTGGTTTTATGCTATGATGGTTTGCTTGTAATATTCCTGACTTTGACGTTAGTGAAAATTCAACTACGGATACTTCCAACTCTAGCATTAGTAAATATTACGCAACAAAAAAAAAATATGAATGGTATTCTTGACTCTAATACTAGTGAATAAACCAATAAGATGAATTTAAATCTATGCATGCATATTTTTTTTTATTTAAAAAAAGTATCGTACACCAGATTTGCATTCCATAGTAAAAATCCACATATTAATTACATAGTGAAATACTAAAAAAAAAATGTGCAGCCCGTTTGAAAGGATCTATGAATAAATTCAAAAGGATCCACAAATATTTTTGAAATTTTTTGAAATACAAAAGTGGTTCATTTAGCTAAATATCAAAACAAAATGGAATAAAATAAAGGGGATTGGGCTAGTTGGGCTGAGGCCCACCCCAACCTTTTCTCTTCTTTTTTTGGACTGAGTCTAGTGCAAGTCGTTTAGGCTGGGCTACACCCAATGGCCCAACCCGATCACTAGCTCAACCCAGTGACCCGACTGGTCACTGTGCATGCCTATGGGAATTATTTTGCCTTTGCAACAACTGAATTTGCAAAACAGGGAAATGGAAGAAGAGCGTACTTGGAACTGTTGCCTGAAGATGAAGATGACGGTGAGGGGGAGCTGGTTAACCAATGTTCCCCTTTATTTATGTTTTTCCTTCCCTTCTTCTCTGACTTCTAGTCTCTTTTTTTGCTTTATTTTGTTCTTCCAATGTTTGTGTTCTTTAGTCTTTGATTCTATCTCTGTTTCCTTCCTTATGTCCTCTCTGCATTTACTCCCCTGTTCTCCTTCGTGTCTGTCTATTCAAGGGGGGTGGTGCAACCAGAGACAAGGCTGGTGCTCGTGTGTTGGCTGGCCAATGCTTCTCTCTGTTTCTGTCTCGTTTGCTTCTCCAATCTTCCCTTATTTTTTTCTATGTTCTCCTCTGGGTTCCTCCTCCTTTTTTCTCTCTCTCTAGTTTGTGTTTTTGGCCCCCTCTTTCTCGGTCTCTCTCAATTTAGTTCCTCCTAGTCTCTCTTTGTTCTGTCTCCCCTGTGCTTGTATGCGTCCTGTGTGATCTCCTAGAATGCTCTGTTGCTGTTAAAGATGGAGCTCTAAAGCTGCTGCAGGAATACAACGATGTCTAGACTCACCTTTTGTTTCTCTCCATCCCCCCCCCCCTTTCTATTCATGGCCTTTCTCTGGCTTTTTATAAGGTCAGAGAATGCCATGCGGTGGTAACGACCGGCTTGGTAACGACATGCAGGAGGTATAGTAGCCATGAGATGTGCCCCATAATTGAAACAATTTAGTGCCTTAACTGCTAAAATAGTTTCTAAGGAAGGAGGCAATGAATAATTTTAAAATATACTAAAACGAATCAGTGTTTTATTGTGGACTGCACTGATCCCTGCTGCTTTATGTTTATTTTTTTTTTGAAGTTGTTTTTTTTAGCTGTTTTTTATGCCTTTTGAGAATTATTTTTTTTGCTTCTTTCTTTGTTTTTTCTTTTAACAATTTTTTTTAATTTAGTTTATTAATATTAAATGTTTTATTTAGTTATCAGACTTTCATGACATGTTTTCCGGATTTAACGGGTTAACCTAATTTTTTTTTCTTTTTAATTAATTTTTTTTGTTTAGTTTAGTTTGTTAATGTTAAATTTCTTTGTATTTAGTTATTAGACTTTCATGACATACGTTTTCCAAATTTAACGGGTTAACTTGATTTTTTTTTTTGCTTTTTATTCTTTTTAATTAATTTTTTTCGTTTAGTTTAGTTTGTTTCTTTCTATTTAGTTATTGGACTTTCAAGATACATATCCCGAGTTTCACGGGTTAACCTGGTTTCACGGGTGAACCCAGTTAATTCTGGGTTGACCCGTCAATTTTTTTATTTATTTTTATTTTCATAAATTTTTTTGTTTAATTTAGTTTGTTAATGTTAATTTTTTTTATTTAGTTATCAGACTTTCATGACACAAATCCTGGGTTTAACGGGTTAACATGATTTGAGGAGTTAACCCGGTTTTTTTTTCTTTTTAATTAATTTTTTTTCATTTAGTTCAGTTTGTTAATGTTCACTTTTTACCAGACATTCATGACACGGATCCGAGGTTTAACGGGTTAACTTGGTTTGACGAGTTAACCTGTAAATTTTTTTTTTTGCTTTTTTTTTTCTTTTAAATTAATTTTTTTCGTTTAATTTAAATTATTGATGTTAAATTTTTTTCCTATTTAGTTATCAAACTTTCATGACATAGATTCCGGGTTTGACAGATTAACCTGGTTTGACGAGTTAACCCAGTTAATTCTGGGTTAACCCATTAATTTGTTTTTTTTCCTTTTTAATTATTAAACTTTCACGTTTCGAATTCAAGGTATGATGGGTTAACTTGATTTGAAGGGCTAACCCAATTAATTTATTCTCTCTTTTTTTTCTTCATGTTGGTTTTTTTTCTTTGATTTTTTCTTTTTAACTAATCTATTTAATTATCACACTTTTATGACACGACCTTGCAGCCAGATCCATGAGTCTGATATTGCAGTCCGGACACTTTTATGTTAAGGGTTAACCCAAGTTTAATGTTATTATTAATATTATAAATATTACTCTTGAGTCAGGCGTTGCAACCAAACCTAAGACTTTTGGGTATAACTTTGCAAAAAAACCTAACACTTTTAGATCTTGATTATTTTTTAAATGCAAAAAATAATTGACCCGCGCATCGCGTGGGCATGTAACTAGTTTTTTCTAAAACAGCTCCATTTTCCCAATTCAAATGGCTATTTTCAATTTGGTTATTGGGGTTTTGCAATTTTCTAATCAAGCTCGTGGATAAATTGTAATTGGACCCTTGGATTTTAACACCACTTACAACACAATCCTTGTTTTTTTGAATTATTCGATTCAATCTTTTATTCTCTAAACTTTGATATTTCTTCAATTTATGCCCCTGATTTTATTAATTAAACTAATTTCAAGTTCAATCAAGTCACACAATTTATCAATTCTATAATTAAGCTCTTGATTTGGTTAGTTAAACTAATCCAAAGTTTAATTAAGTTCCCAATCTTCCAATTTATATTGCCTTGACTCAAATTTCAATTTATTCTCCATTCATTTCATTTTTTTCCATTTTTTTTTATTTTTCATCATTTTTCATTATTATTTTCATTATTTTTATAAAGTAAGAATAAAAAGGGTTAAAATTTAGGTTATGACAAATATTGTAAAGATAGGGCATTTGTTGTTCATCATTTTTTGGTCCCCATAAAAAACAATTACAAAAAGATCAAAAAAATTATTGAAAAAAAACCAAAAACATATAGGAGTAAAAAGAAGACACAAGGGCACCTAGAAAGTAATCAAAGATTGGTTGAGAAATTTTAAAAATATAAAGATTAAAATTTGAAAGTATATTTTTTGGTGATGAGAGCTTTGTTAATAAAAAATTAATTTAAAAAAATATAAAATTAAATATTTATGAACTCAATTAGATTTTATTGAAAGATTAATTGGCATATGCATTTATGTGAGAATGACATCAGCTGGCGATGTACTGATATGAGATTTACGTTTTCCTACCACCAAATAGGTGGGTGAAAAAATGTCAGCTACATAAATATGAGCATAGATAAAAATTAAATATTAAAATCGATATATAAAAATATTTTCTTATTTTAAAAACTTCTAGGTACCAAGTTTAAATAGACTTAACTTTGCATAAGGAAAATATTTTTTTTATATTTATGAATATATAAAATATATGTTAATACTAATATGTAAAAAAAAAAAACTAAAACATTAATACAATTTCTAAAAAATAGGTTAAATTTGTTTCCCAATATATCTCTGTGCTGGCAAAGAATTACATCGAAGCATATGGCATTGACTATAAAATTAAATGAATGAGACATAAAATGCATGAATGCAGTCAATATCTATAAATGTGCAAGTGACGGATCGGAAAAGAAAACACTATAAATGAGCTGGCGATGAACATAAATGCATATGACAATGAAGGGTTTGATTGCAAAATAAATTGTTTTTAAAGTTAATTTAAGTTTTATTTGGAAGAAATTAAAGTTTGGGAATTGAATTATAATTTTCAAGAGTTAATTTGATCAAATCAAGAACTTAATTGCATAAATATTAAAATTTAAAGGCCAATTAAGAACTTGATTAAACAAATCCAAAATTAATAACCAAACTGAAAAAAATGAGTAAATATAAGGGTTTGAATTGACTGATTCAATGATAAAATTGAAAAAATTTAAAGTTTATTTATCAATTGAAAGTTAAAATACATAAATTTAAAATAAAAAATAAAAATTAAAAAGATAGCCAACTTCAAGGTTGACGCAATTAAATTGATTTTTTTAGAATGAGGAACTCATTAAATAAATAAATAATTAAAAACTGATTTGAAAAAAAAGAATTTGGCACCATTTTTCTTCAAATGAAACACCGGGTTTTGTATAAAATAATACTATTTCATGCACTGTTCAATAAAAATAGAGCTTAAAATGGTGTCGTTTTGAACGACACCATGTATTTTTTTTTTTCCGTACGCGCACCGACAGGAAAAGAAAGTTTTTCTTCCCTTTCTTTGCAACGTCTCTCCCTTTCTTTCTCTTCCTCCCACTGGTTCAAAAGCTCTGACATAACCCACACCCCCTCATGGCCTATCACCATGATAAAAGAGGCAGGGGAGACAAGCCCTATGAGGAGCTGCATAAAAGCTGCCCTAACCACATGACTGGACAGAGATAGGTAGCTCCCACTCTCTCTACCACTGTAAATACCCTCTCACAGGTGGTGACAGGGGAACTAAAAAAATTGAGAGGACAGACAGGAAAACACGTTTTCCTATCACCAGTCAAGTGGATCCCATTTTCTTTGAAGAGAAAAAACGTGATAGTCAAGTAGATGAAAGAAAGTCAGCAACTTATTACATATTAAACTTGAAAACATCTTATAAATACAAAATTAACAATAGGATTAAAGTTTATTATATTGTATCAATTACTTAGTCAATTGCATATATATTTATATGTTGTCATTACCAATAGGAAAAACATATTGCATCAATTTAAGAAAAAAAGTTACAAAGGTTTTTTTATAAACAAAATTGTTCATTTACTTGTAATTATATATAAAAGCATAAACTATGGTTTGAAATATTTGATTTGATAAAAATACCCATAAATTTAACAAACAATTAAATATATTGAAAGGAGCTTATTAGTAATTATTAAAAATATTGTCTTATTTTAAAACCTTACCTAGTGTAAAAAGACTTAACTTTCCATAAGAAAAATATTTTTTAAAAAAATACAGTACTAGAAATTTACTTAATAGCAACGGATTTATCGACAGAATATTTCTGTGGTAATTTGAGGTCGAAATTACCGACAAAAAGTTCAAAATTAAAAAAAAAAAAAGACTGGTAGCTGACGTAGAGGTTTTGGCGAGGTGATTTTTATCGACATATTCAAAACGGCAGCCCCGTACAATGATGTGACCGGTTCACCATTTTAAATGCCGATGGAATCACCGTGGGATTTGAAATGGCAGATCCGTAAGGTAACATGTCGATTTTTTCGTTAGAATAGGCGACAGATTAATCCGTCGGTGAGTCCGTCGGCAAAAGTTAATATATGCCCTCTCTGATGACCCTCTCCTCCCCTATTTCTCTTTCTTTTTCCTATTCCGAACTCTCCCCATCTGCAAACAACCAGCCCCCCCTCCCCCCCAAACAAAAATCTCCCTCATCTCAGCACAACAAGTTATATTTCTTGAAGTTCTGTGGTCACAACATCCGTGTTCTATTTTACCAATGGATTTTATCAATTTTTGTAAGTAATTGTATCTTTTTAAATTTTAACATTTAAATGTCAATTTTATTGTTTTTTTAGTATATGTATTTTGTTAGTAGATGTACATGTTTTATTGTTATTTCTCAAACAAACTTGTAGTATATGAATGTATAATTTTATACCTATTATGGTTTGTTTTAGATTTTATAAGATTGTATTTGTTTGTAAATTGTTAAAACTTTATGGATACATGTGCTGTTTTGAAATAATTAATAGCTTGCTTAATGGGTCCGTTTTAAGTTTTATCAATGGTATTGCGGAGTGGTAATTTTTGTAAATTTATATATATTAATTTGTATGGACGTTGATAAATGATAATGAATATTTAATTTTTATGAGAAGTTGTGATTGATTTGTTGGATAATCTCGAGGTAAAGTAATATTTTGCAAGTTTATTTACCTAACTTAGTTAATTAATACATGATGTCATCATAATTTTATAGAGGTTCGATATAAGTCATGGATGTATTGAGATTCACCCCAAGGATTGTGGAGGATGGATTATTATAACGAGGTTCAAGGATTTATTAATTTCGCAACATCTAATCCCAGAAATTTTACTAGAGGCGGTATTAGGTGTCAATGCAGGAGTGTCAAAATAACAAGTATTTGCATCCAGATGTTGTAATGATGCATCTTCTACACAAAGGGTTTATAGAGAATTACCAATGTTGGTATGAACATGGAGAAGTATTTGTTAGTGAGAGGAGAATGGGAGAAACGGTGGTTGGGTCAACTTCTAGTGCTAGCAACGTGCATGAAGCGGCAAATGACAACAGTAATCCTTATAGAAATATGGTTATGGATGCAATGAGAATGAATCAAGGTAATGTCAGTCAATGTCCAATCGTAGAAGAAGAACCTAATGCAAATGCAGCTAGGTTTCTTGAATTGTTGAAAGATTCTGACGAACCATTATGGGATGGCTGCACAAACCACAGTAAATTATCGACCGTAACACAGGTGTTCACCATCAAGTCAGATCACGGGTTGAGTGAGGCCGAGTATGATAAAATTATTGAATGGACGAGAAGCATTTTACCTGAAAGGAACAGGCAGAAAGAGAACTTCTATGCTGTGAAGTTCATGATGAAACCTCTCGGTTTAGGATACCAGAAAATTGACATGTGCCTTAACTTCTACATGTTATACTACCTTGAAAATACTGAGATGACCGAGTGCATTACATGCGAACATTCCTGTTACAAACCTAGAACTAGCAGGGAAAACACTCTAGTGGCATATAAAAAACTTAGATACTTCCCGATCACACCTAGACTGTAGATGTTATTCATGTCACCAAGGACTGCTTAGCACATGACATAGCACCAAGCACATGATGCGGTTGATGGTGTGATGGTGCATCCTTCTGACACGACCAAAAGCTTGATGTCTTTTCCCAAGTGCAGGAGTGTCGAAGTAATAAATAACTCGGCAAGACCGGGGTCGAACCACAAATAGGTTAATTGTATAAATTATAAATAACAATACAACAACAACAACAACAACAACAACAACAATAATAATAATTATAATACTCAGTACGTGGCGTTGTTATACTTGAGAATGATCTAAAAGATCGGGTCACAGGTTTCCAGCCTATATACTGAGTTTATGAAAAGATCAAAGATATATATTATATAATATAAACATAATGTAAATAATAACAATAACAATAATAATAATAATAATAATAATAATAATAATAATAATAAAAGCAGAAGATGAAGAAATTAATGAGAACTTTGAGATGAAAGATTAACGTACGGATTAAACAATGATAAAAACAAATGTCAAGGTTAGAGGATCCACTAATGGTACTTCAAACAAGTATAATATAAACTCTTATTACTCAATTGAAAACCACACATAAAGGAGGTTCCAATCAGATTATAAATTGTTAATATGATTACATTAGTTATCTTATTCGAATAAAGCTAATACTTGTAAATGTTGGCAGACATTCATGATTATAACTTATGTTAACAACAAATCAAGTTCCTTTCATAGCTCAGGTGTGGTTATACCATATAGGGCTATGAAAGTGCCAAGTATTTGTTGTACCAAGTGTTATACAACATAAATCTAGATTAACCATTTAACAAGTAAAGTATTAAAAGTGAACAAGATAACAAATATAAAACATGTTAGTATCCAACATTAAGGTCCATGTTAAGTTTATATTATACTTATTCTTACACCATTAGTGTACCCTTTTCACCTTGACATAATTAACTTAGCTAAACATAATGAAAGAAAGAAACATAAATGAATAAGATAAGAACATAAATGAAAAAAAAGTTAACTAAGTAAAGGAAAGGAAATGAAGTGCATAAACTTGATATTATTGAAAGCAAAACATAAGCAATACAAAGAGAGAAAGCAAGAGCATGATCTTGATCTGGAAACCAAGATGCCTCAATACATGGTAAGTGCCTCCTTTTATAGGCCAAAATTTGGAACTATTGATTTGTTGACTAATTGATGAGTGGGTGGCCACATCTTGACTTGGTGACAATCCTTATCTTCTTGTCTGAACAAGATGTCA